>JABUQX010123394.1:0-22500 GCA_015478945.1 Trachelipus rathkii
ATTTCATATAATATGTAGCGCTAGGCGTTGCTAGTGAAATACGTATAGCTAGAGTAAGTTTTACCGTAAGTTCGTATTAATATAGCAATATATATATACATATATTATATATAATTAATATTATATAATATATATATATATATATATATATATATATATATATATATATATATATATTATGATATTATATATATATTATAATTAAATTTATTATATATATATATATTTTATATATATATATTTATATAATTATATATATATATTATATATATTAATAATTAATTGCGCTGAGCTGTTCCCGTTTTTAAACATTTAATTTGAATATATATACTGTAGTGAGCGCTACATAGTAATAGTATAATGGAGTGGCTCTCAAGCAAAATTCTTTGCTGGAGGGCCCGGACATTAGCGCCGGTACGATAAGGGATAGCGAGACTGGTCTGATTGCACATTTAGAGAATAATTCCTTGCTTACGCAAAATGCAAAGTACAGGTACATGGAGACATATGATATTATTAGTAAATAAGATGAGAAGAGATAGAGGAATAAAAAAAAGTAAATGAAGCACATACATGTTTTGAATTTATAGACCAAGGAATAGAGTAACAACTGATCTGATATTCAGCTTAAAGACTATAATTGAGAAAAACTGGGATTGGGGAAGATACTATTTATGTATATTTTATCGATTTAGAGAAAGCTTTAGACACGGTGCTAGGGAAAAGCTATGGAAAATGATATGTGACCCATACTACGGAATAGACCGAATGTTAATTAAGGGTAATAGAAGGAATGCACATAGGGAATGAAAGTGCTGTTAGAACGTCAATGGGGTTTGGTGATATGGTTTGAGGTGGGACGGGAGTTTAGACAAGCGGTATGATTGCAACACGTTTTGTCATGTATATGGATAAATGTATAAGAAAGATGGCGCTGGAGGAGGAAGAGGAGATGGCTATGGTATATTCTGATGATATAGCGATGGTGACGAGAGATAAGGAGACATTACAAAGGGTGACAACAATATGGTCGGAAGTGCTACGAGATGAGTGGATGAGGATGAACAAAGATAAGACAGAGGTGATGAAGATTTCGAGGGAGAGAAATAGATGTAAGATCCAGGTGAACGAGATCGTATTTCGAGACACGGAAGCTTCAGTTACCTGGGAGTGACGGTGAATTCGGAGGGGGGAGATGACACAGGAGATCGAGGGTAAAATCGAGAAATTTTCAAGAAGACTGAGGCAACTGTACCCGATATTGAAGAAAAGGGCATGTGTCAAGAAGGTGAAGGTGTCATATATCACGCTGAGAGCGACGGCTGATGTACGAGCGAAGGAGTGGACCACCAAAACCAGAAGTAGGGTGGAGGCGGCGGAGATGAAGGTGTTAAGACTGATAGTTGGAGCAAGTAGATGGGAAAGGAGGAGAAATGTTGGCAGATTAGGTCGCGAGCTGAAGTGGAGTCTGTTTCTGGATCTGGTGGGAAAACGACAGTTGAGATGGTACGAACATGTTAGAACAGCGATTCCCAACCTGGGGGTAATTACCCCCAAAGGGGTAAAATGGGATTTTCCGAGGGGTAAAGATAAGTACGTGGAATTGGATCATCGGCTTTTCATCGCGCAGTCACAAAACAAAAATTATTTTATTTTATTCCATTTTATTCAAATATATATAACTTAACTACTATTCAATATCAACTAATGTATTTAGTGTTGTGAGTATACTTCCTAAAAATTGTTGTTATAGTGAGAGAATTTTAGGATAATAATATTAGTGTAAAGTAAAACTCCGATACAATCGTGGCGACACGGGCAGCGGTCGCTTATAGACAGAATAGAAATCGTGTCTATCATTGGTACTTGATGTGCCGTAATGATCAGTGAGTAAGTCTATATCACAGTTATTAGAGTTGTAAGTAACAAAGTGCGTTTCATCATTATAATGTGTGAGGAAAGCCGTGCACACATGTCGCTACGTAATAGTATTATAGTTGAATGTGTGTATTTGGTTAGATTTCAATGTGCAGTTTCGCTAAGTTCTGCACAATATGTTTATTTCGGTTTGTTTTTGGACGAGAGGACATAGGCATGTGAGGCCGTGTGACAGAATAATGTATTCATATATGCTAGATATTTTATTTATTTATTCAAACATTTCTCTCTATCATTGGCTCTATTTTTGTTTTAGATCTGAAGATTTTTATCTAAAGAGGTTTGGGTATTGAAACTTGCATATATTGTTTGAATTTAAATTATAGTATTATAATTATTGATGCTATTTTGTTATTGTATTATGATTCAGTTACTATAGTAATTAGGTTATATATTACGTTATAAAATATATCGTGAGCGTAGTTTCATTACACTTTTAATTGTAGATCTATTAATTATTTGTTACTCTAAGGATATTCCTTACATTTATTTTGTCGGTTTTTATATTATATTATTCTCTGCACTAAGATATTTTTTTTTTATATTTTACTGATTTATACTTATAAGATTTTTTTATTTCGTTTATTTTAATATTATTTGCTAGAATTTTTAATTGTTTATATTAGATACGGAAAATAATGGAACTAATTTATAAGTATCGAAATAAGTTGAAATATATATATATACTCATATTATTAATATATCAATTATCTATTATATTGGTACAGATATGTATATTTTTAATTGATTTTAGTTTTTATGATTATGAAATTAAATTGATTAAATTAAGAACATAATAATTGTATGGATTTTAACTTTATTAATAATTATATTTTCTCAATATCATTTTACTAATCTTGTGTCTAGGCAATATTCTAGTAATTTGAGCTATCTCTCGAATTGTGTTACATTATAAGTACTTGGAATCATTCTCATTTCTTGTGATAAACATTTTTTTTTATGCAATTATATATAACCATTTATATTTAATTCATAGTATTTTATAATTTCAATATATTATAATATAATTTAAAGTTCATTTTGCTAAGGATTATTTAGATTATTCTATTACTATTATTTGTTTATTTTTTATCTCATGTTTTAGAGTTTTTAATAAGCACTGAAACGTTATGATTTATATTTTAAATGTATTTGAATTTAGTTTCAATTATGTAACTAATTTTTCTTAATATTTGATTTTAATTTTCTAGAATGGTTTTGAGATTTATTTGAATACGATTGATTTATTTTTTGCTTATATATATAATATGGTATATAATATTATTATTGATTTAAATTTTGTTTTGTCATAAATTTATTTTAATAGTATTAGATTTCTAGATTATTTAAGATGTATGTACTATTAGTTATATATATCACTTTTATTTATTTATTTTAGTGAATTGTTATTAGATTTATTTTTGAATATCGAGAAGAAAGCGTTTATTTCTTAAAGTGTGATTATTGAATGATATATTATTTTACATTTTTAATTATTAATTTGTGAACTTTTAATATTAGTGATATGATTATTAATTTAATTTTAGCAGATATTTTTAACAATATTTTAAGCTGGTAATTTTAACATTGGTTTTTAAAAATAATGTTTGATTAAATATTGCATAAAATGTTGTAATTTATATCTTATGGTAGTATTTTAATGTTAATCTTGAATATATTGGCAATTTAGCATGTTATATAAATTATTAATTTAGACATTATTTATGAATTATATTTTAGGTAGTTGTTTTAAAATTTTTACGCATTAGTATTTGGTTTACTACTTTTTAGCATGTTTTTAATTTATTTTAGCCTGTTTTATTATATATTTGATTTATATTATTTAACATTTTATTTATAGATTTATTATTATCTGTTTTGGTTTATTTAGTGATAGATGTTGATTTATTTATAGCTAATGCTTTTCATTTATTTTAACATGTTTTGAATTTATTTTATTATAATGTTTTGTATTTATTTGTAGAATCCTTATATATATTTTAAATACAAAGATTTATTTTATGTATTTTATGATTATTTAATTATTTTAAAAAATAATTGTATTTTGTATTTATTATTATATAGATTTATTTATTTAAATATGCTAGTTTTATTTATTTTATATACACTTTTCGTGGAGTATATATTGTGTACTGCAAATGTATGCTAACAGTTGTACTGTGGTGCAGACTTAATTAGAGCGTGTGTGTTTGGTGTATTTATATTTCCTTTGTGTTTACTAGTTCTATGTAGTGTGTATCAGTAGAATTGTAATTACTGATGAAGATACTGCCCATGGAATTATTAATTTGATAATACGCATATATTATTTCTTGATTGTGATTTACGAATAAATGATCATATGGGATTTAGATATTTTGATAAGAAATGGATTTTGTGTTGGAATGTGCGAGGAAAGTATGTAGTTAAGCTAAGATCTCGGGAAAAGTGTGTAAGTTGAGTGATGTATAAATGTATATATTTATTATTAACAACGTGTTAGATTGTACGTGCGAATGGGCTTTTGATTTATACTGACAGTTAAAGGATAAGACTATGCGATTTAATTCTTATGGCATCCGTCTTTGTGTGTGTTATGTTTAAAAGAGGTTGTATTGGAAGAGGTTAAACTAATAGAATTAGGTAAGGATTTTGTGTAGCAATTTTTTAGTGAATTATATATATTATGTGAGTTTTGATTTTATATACTTATAATATACGCTCTTAATGTATTTTTAAGTGCTATAGTTTTTTAAATAAATTATTTTATATGCAATATTTATTTGATATAATTTATATATATTTGTTGTATACCTTTATTATTTATTTTGATTTATTTTTAGCTATATTTTTTGATATTATTATTATATCTTATAATAGTTTTTAGTATTTTTTACTATGTTATTTGAATTTATTTTAGCATGTTTTGATATTTATTATTGCTTAGTTTAAAAGAAGTCTATTTATTGTACGGCTAGTTAACCATAAGTCCGAATTTATGCATATTTAATACTAATTATGATTCCTACCCAACATGCATAAGTTATATATTAACTGATACTATTTGGTGAAAGATATTTGTACTATACTATACGAATAATAAACGATAATATTATTTTTTCTCTGCACTAAATGAAATGCTTATCGAACAAAATAAATTTTAGCTTTAACTCTTTAAGTTAAAAATAAGTAAAATATTTAATAGTGAAATATTATAATAATATATTTATAATTATTATATTTTGTGAAGGGAAAGTAAGCTTTCAGTAATCATGAATATTTATAAGAAAAACATATTCGTCAAAATATAGGGCCTACTATGTAGTAAATATAACCTAATAATAATAAATAAATGTGTACAGCCTCTAGAAAGCCACAATCCATTTTATATAATACTACAACAGGTAGTAGTGCACAGAGCAGAGAAAGTAATACGTTGGATGGAATGCTCTTTAGTCATAACTAATGAAGTGATATAGGGTGTCGTATAAAAAAAGAGAATGAATAAATGATAGTAAACAATATGTAAGAAATAAAAACATATAGTGTAAAAAGAAAATAATTGAATTATTTAATAATTTTGTGATGTTAAAATAAAAAAGCTAGTAGAGTTTTAAATTCATAAAAAAATATAAATATATTGTTAAATAATGAAAATAAAACTGAGTCTGCAAGCTTATTTTGAGACTTCTTTAATATATTTAGCGTTTTCTGGACACGTGCGTGATTTTGTCTCATATGTATGCGCAATTGTTGCATATTTTGTTGGGATTGTATGATCACTAAATTAATAATACAGCTCGCATTAAAGTGTAATCAAAAATGCGGAGACATTCACCGGATCAGATGTCAGAATACGGGTCATCATACGGCTTCGGGAGATAGAAATACCGTGGGTCGGACTATTTCCTACCAGAAAATAACCGGGGACGCTGTTTCCTACCTGTACACAAAGCTCATTTTGGTTTATTTATTGGGATGTCTGAGGAGATGGTTTCCTTCCGCTCTTTCCTAGTAGTTTGGAGAGTTACGAATTTGAAAAATCTGTTCGTACCCTATTCATGGTGTACATTCTGTCGGAAATTATGACAGATTATTTAATATTTATACTGCGAAATTAATAAGACAGTTTTACAAATTATAGCACTACCATAAAGACAAGAATTTCTAACACTTGTTTTTTTGAATTATAATTTATATTCTATTTCATCTTTAATAATCTGATGCTAGTATTATTAGGGCAAGGGTCATATACATTGCTTGCCTTTACTACTCCTAAATATGTTGCAAATACGATAGCTCCTTTTAGTCAGCTGTACTGGATTTATATTTTGTGAGATGATAAGTTACGTGTTCTAGGCTCTAATATGATAGCGATACGAGATGTCACACAGCCGGCTCGAACGCCCAAAAAAAGCCAGAGGTATGAAAATTTTTTTTTTTTTATTTTTTTTTGACAAGGTTTCTTTGTTACACTAAATTTTACACACAAGGATGTAATCCCACAAACATGTATTTTCTTCTTGAGTCTAAATACTTGATAAGTGGATTTGACAATTGCCAATTACTTTAAATTACTTTAAAGTTTGTTTTGGCGATTGGATCGTATGTATTTAATTTGTATTTATTTCTTTTTTTTTCTCATCTTGTTTATCTCAGTCTTATTCTTACTAGTTTATCATCATACATATATTTATATACTTAATGTATATTATAATATTATTATAATTTTTTAAGTAGTTCCAAATAGCTAAAAAACGTTAAAAAATAATAATAATGAAAATCTCATATTAAAATTTTTATTATAAAATATATATATATATAAAATGTCGTGATGAAATACAAAAAGGGCCTATTAATTAAATTATATTAATTATATATTAATTATATATATTATTTATATAATAATATTAATTACATATATAATATATACTTACAGAAATCTATCTATATAAATATAATATATAGGAGACCTTTTATACTTATTAT
This sequence comes from Trachelipus rathkii, assembly GCA_015478945.1. Lineage (NCBI taxonomy): Eukaryota > Metazoa > Arthropoda > Malacostraca > Isopoda > Trachelipodidae > Trachelipus > Trachelipus rathkii. Next base: position 6,928 of record JABUQX010123394.1, read on the forward strand.
ATATATTATATATATATTAAATATATATATATATATTAAATATATATTTTATTATTAATAATATCACTAATATATTATATATATTATATTTATTATTACAGTACTATATATATATATATAGTAATCATTATCTGTTTTACCTGTGATGATTTATTTTTTCTGTTATTAAAATTGATGATGATAAAATGATTTTTTTAAAAATTGTTGTTAACGTAGGGTATTATACTATTTGATAATTAGTAGATTTTTAGGATTTTGTACGGAATATGTAAACATTTAGAAACGATTACTTTCGGTAGTTTCCTTTGCACATTGTTGCTTGTACTTAATATATATATGTATTATGATCAAACACAAAATATATTTCGTATGAAAAAGATAATAAAATACAATTTCATATATATATCATCATAAAATAATATAAATACAAATTTTGAAATAAAAAATAATTTAATAAAATATAATGAATAAACCCAAAAATGAACACTAACCTCCAACAGAATATCCTCCAATCACTTTACGCTATATTACCTCCTCATTGCTTAATTAAGATCTCATCCCCAAATTACCTATTTCCTTTCTTGCTCAATACATTCAATCCAATAACATCATTAGGCCACCGTATTATACTATACTTTAATTACTTGTTGTATAATTTATATGAATATGAATATAGATAGTAAGTTTTATTTTATCATACAACTCTGATCTATCAATCCATTTTATCAAGTTAAACAAAATCTACCATACTATATCCTAATATATATTGACTATACTATAGGTATATATAACAGTATTTCATCATTTATTATTATCATTCTTAACCTTATTAACGTGCATTCTTTCAGAAGATAGACTACTTAAATTCTATTGTTAAGTACCCTCATTTTTCATTTATATTATATACTTCCTTATACCAAACTTGTATCTTTTACCTTATTCTTTCTACTTTACTTGTACCTTTTAGTTATAATTTTCCTTTTTCACCTTCTTATTATTAACGTCCAAACATCTTCTTATGAAACTTCTATACATTTGATCCTTTATGATTAACTATTCATAGTATTCACTGCCTTCTTTTTTACTTTATGACCATGCTTTGCAATCACCCTGATCTAATTACATATTTACATTATACCTATTTTACACTTAGTTTCAATTCTTACTTCCTACTTTATAGCACATCCCACACTCTTCCTTTGCACTACTAACACTGCTTCCTTTCATTTGTTCTCAAGATTTGTATTCGATTCAATATATTGTTCGCATTACTAATATCTGTGAATTTACTTGCGAGTGTCTTTATAGATAAACTCCTATCCTATCTTACTTTAATTATAATAGCCTTCTATATATTGTTATCTATATTTACTATTACTTACATATATTTTAAATATCTACCTATATTACTATTTCGTATCTATACCTTTTCTCATCTCCATCCAGCTTTACCAATCAAACTTTTGAATCTATCTATCATAGCCATCTTATGATTACCTAAATATATATATATTATTTTTCATTCCTATTCCATTCTTTCTGACATTTCCTCTATTTACTTTATATAAATTTGCAAGTAAAATAATTTAAAATTTAAATAATAATGATTTGAAAATTTCCTTCTCTTGGCAAGATGGACTTAAAAAAAATATCGGAAAACCTGAGAAACGCTGTAGAGAAGAGGGGAAACACAGATGGATGAATACAAAAGTTGAGGATACTTTTTCTTAAGGAAAGTGTTTAAAACTCTGTTTTTGCGGAGGAGAGTTTCAAATCACAGTCTTTGTTTTCCATGATTGTGCGATATCCGATATCGGATATCCGATGACAGAACTTAAGTAATAAATATTCAAAGCACCTTGGATGTGATTTGTCCGTGATAATTTCCTATGTCTGACAGCTGGGATTCTTCCACTTTTCAACGCATTTTCCTTAATACTCTACACACACCATTGTGATCAGTATTCTTTAGTACTGAAGTTAGTATGGTTAAATGATGATATTCATTTATCGTAGTAAGTAATTATATACATTTATAGCGAGAATTTATCTTATACCTTAGTTTTTATATTAGTTTATGTTATAATATTATAATACATGCTCTTTCGACGCACTTCACTTACAATCTAGGATTTTAATGTTATGTAAGGTTGATAGTTTGTTACTTACATATACTAAAAATAGTTACGTCTTGTGTTTTAGAACCTACATAGTTGTTTTGTGTATTGGGTCGATGGTTGCTTTCTACACAATTCTGTTGTAATTATCGTTTGGTAATCACGACTGAAGAGGAAGTTTAGAAAATAACGGGAATATATAAAGTGAGTATAATATAACTCAATCTCTTTACGTCAGTGTCCTAATACAGTGAAAGTTAAGTTTTAAGAACAAAGTGAGATTGTACAAAGAATTTATATCAAAACATATACTGATATAGCTTGGGGTGGGAATCGTTAATCTTTCTTATTTTTGTTGTGTGATACTCATGACTTGTTTTTAGAGATGGTCTAACAAAACATGGTGAGAAGCTCTATAAAGATAAGCGGATGGTATAAATTTCTGAAATACGAAGTTTATAATGGTTAACTGATGTGGATAATATGATCATTGAATGTAAACTTAGTGACCTTTGTTAAAGCACAATGTCTGTGGAAAATGAGAGATAATCTAACAGGGTCATTATTAGGAGATTTTATGTTTGGTCAAATATGTTAATATGTATCGTGAGTCAGAGGACTCGAGAATAAGCACATATCTATTCTAATATAATTTATAAATTGAATATAATAGCGAGTGGATATATAATCGGGTTCTCTTAGAGTACACACTCTGAATACTCAAAACGGCGACAAAAGAGCGGAATGGCACCTAAAAATTCAATAAGTCTTGCTCAGAGTCAGTGAATTAAAGAACGTGAGCACCAATACTAAGTTAAAGACAACCTGAATTGATTTGTTTTAAGTTCTACAGATCAAACCGTTGAATAGGTTTGTGTGTGTCATAGTAATATATTGTAGCAGTTTTCTCTAGTAGAATCATGTGAAGATTTAATATATACGAATCTTTGTAAAATGTGGTTTGAGAAAGAATTTGGCAGATAAACCACTATAGGTTCGCATGACAGCAATAAAAGATAGAAATATGGTGACGATTGGAGTGGCTGCTGTCCAAATAACTGTGCTTCTTCTCACATCTTGTTCTGCTCACTCTAATCATATAATATACTTATAATTAGGAGGAATAGAAAATCTAGTTTTTCGTACTTAACAAGTATTACTCAATATTATATCTAGTCTAGCATACTATGATGTCCGATGTCGTAATTTCCTTCTTACTTTTCCTCTAAGTTGAAAAATAGGAAGCTCTTGTAAGGTCAATACATCCTTTGAAACAGATTTGAAAACGATCAAAATTAAAAATATATCCTAATGTAGTTATATTATGTGAACTAAGAGACACATCTGAAATATTGTCACTTACCGCTTAATTTCATTATATATTTAAACTGAAACTCGAGAACAACCTAGTGGTGTATTTGGTGATAAATCACTCCCAAGATGGAGACAATATCACCTTCATAGAGGTTAGAGGCTATTATCTAGTTGTTTATTTTATATTCTGGTTTTGCTTAATTTACATATAATGAATAATATAAAAATATTGAATGCCATAAATAAAGTAATTGTTATTTCTGGGTATATATAATTAATATAATAGTAATAATTGATATATAGTTAGGTTATTTGAGTATTATTATATACTTATAATACGTTAGATTGAGTTTTTAAATATGTGATATAATATATATATAATATAAATTTTTTAACATATTGATTATGAGATATTTTAATATCGATATATTATGTTCTTGTACACAATAGTATTGTCCGTTATATATATATTACGAGTATATATTTTAGGGAAAGTATGTATTAGTGTATGTAATTAATTTAGTTATATAGTATATATACAATTTTTTACTATGAAATTGGATAATATATTAAATTTAATTTAATAATTTTTATAAGTCATTATGTATTGATGTAAAATTGTTTCTCTTATGGTAAAGTATGATCGTCAAATATTGAGAATAATGTTTATATCATATAAATAGGGATTAGTAATATATTTTATTATATTACTTATATATATATATAGTGTGTAGTACAAATTGACTATATATTTTCTGTTTAAATTAAGTAATTATATAATGTAGTATTAATAACTTAATATCTAGGTTGTATAATTGTGTTAAATTTATAGGTATAAAATCAATATTAATAAAAATTAGCATTTACCATATTTAGTGTGTATTCGTACTTTTATTTTTATTAGTTGAATTTGTGATGGTTGTGATGAGTATACACTGGAAGTGAACATTATTTGATACATAGACGTATAGGGTTGAGTATTTATATGGTGGCTGAGGAGGAAAGTTTACATAGATACTTTGGTCAAAATGTAGTGGTAATAAGACTTATCTCATGAGTAAAGTGGCAATTTTCAACAAAAAAAAATAATCAGATGATATGAATGATATTCTTTCTAAGACGAATTATCTGATGGCGTTGTTTAGCGAGCCTTTCTGACTGCAAGGGTATTTGCAGCGAGAGAAAATACAGAATTATGTGCTTCTAATGTTCTTTTGCTATCAGTTGCAACGATATGAGTACTGAGCGAGAATAAGTCTATATTTATTTAATAGTAGAAATAAAAAATTGGTAAAATCAGTAACAAATAAATTCTTCAAGATTTGTGTTAAAATCAGATTCATGTTGTAATAAATAGATATCAATATTTTTATATTTCTGAGTTGAGAATTCAAATATTAATATATTATGAAGATAAAATCGGAAAGGCTTAAGACAAATTAGATTCATCTTAATAAGATGCAAATCACATACTGTGAAAAGTGGCTAAGATACTTGAAACTCTCCATAAATCCTAAAACCTATTATTTTCTGAAAAACAATTTTGGTTTCTATTAAAAAGACGAAACAAGAGACACTGTGATATACAATAAATAATTAAAGAATTTGAACGGCGGATATCGTAATGCTAAGTAGGATGTATGTACTCGCTGATTCTCTCTAATTATATTGCGAGAGTAGATCAATTTATCTGGATCAATCCTCTCCTTACACTGTAGAGTCTGGATGATTTTTTAATAACTCTCCTTGGTGTAGTATCAAGATATTTAAAACATCGGTGTGCATAGTCGAACATCGTGGTGTGTTTGAAATAAGGTCTCTTTGGGCTAGTCGGCATTTAAATAATATCGATTTTACTCACTGTGGACTGCCAGTTCTATCTATTCAATGATCGTTACTTAATAATTTACTCTTATGTGAAGGGGATATTAAAGTCTACTCGATTTTATAAAGGATATATATATATTTATAAAATTATATATGAATTTATTACATAATTACATATGATAGGTAGTTCATAGTCTTACTATTATTATACATTATATTATAGTATTGATATATATATATATATATATATAAATATATATTTGTATAATAATTTATATATATTTTATTGTAGATTATGTACTGTAACTACCAAGGTAGTATTTCAAGAACCTCAAAAAGCTCGCGTATTTTACAACCTGTCAACGTTATGATCACAAACTGTTAATTTATACTATATATCGTATATATATATATATATATATATTTATTTATAATATAATATATATAATTTTATATTGTAATTATATTATATATTTTAATATTAATAATTAATAAATTTATTATATATATGTTATTGTATTGTTATTGGGGTTATGTATTGTATATTATAATTGTATTGTATTTGTATTGCATTTGTGATATGTTATAATTTTTGTTTAGGCTTTTATAGTGGTGTATTGAGGTTTAAGTTGTAGGGTCAGGTTTTGGTTGGTTAGTTGGTATTAGTCTAAACTACACCTATATCCGTATAACATTAGCTCTTTGCGCTATTAATAGTTATATTTATAATAATTTTTATTATTCTTATAATATATTATATATATTATATATAATATTAATATTATTATTATTAATATATAATTATATATATTATATATTTTATTATATATTCTTATTAATTATATATATTTTAATTATTAATTATTAATTATTTATAATTATATTATATATATATATTATTAATATTATTTTAATTTTTTATAGTTATATATTATTTAGTTTTGTGATATCAGTAAATTATCATTCTGATGTTTATCGAACTATGCTATAACTTATATGTTGATAGTGTTATCTGAAACACTACATTATAGTTCATATTTAATCAGTACTTATAACTATTCATATAGCCGTTTCTTCATCTTTTCATTTTCTCTTCTCTCTCATCTCTCTTTTCCCTTTCATCATCTTCTCTATATATATATTAATATATATTAAATATGATTATATTGAATATATTAAAATTTATAATAAAACTGTAAAATGTGAAAAATAATCGCGTAAATCACACTAAAAAATGTTTTTATAAATTAAACTAGAATTGTGTAATTACAATTATATTAGAAAAAAAATTGCATCAAAAATTTAGCTTTGACTATAGGTTTAAATGAAAAATTATTCAAAATTTAATAAATTTTATAAATATCTTATATATATATATATATATATTATATATATACTATTTAATATATATAATATATATATACTATATATATATTATATATAATTATATATATTTATAATATTACTTATATATATATATTAATTATTATTATTTTTTTTTTTTTTTTTTTTATTATACAGTATGTTTACTATAGGGGCGAATTGATAATTTATAGTTAGGTTATGGATTAATTCTGGTTTGTATTTTATTTAGTTCCTCAAAGTGAAGAGGTATTTATGGTATATTAGGTAGGGTTTAAAGTAGTTAGGTTAGGTTTGTTAGGTTAGGTTTCAAAAAAAAAAATTCATTACGCCCTTAGAATATCTATTTATGTATCGATATCAAAGAGGCTTACTTAGATGAAAATTAAATTATTTTATTTTGATACTATGAGTCATCATATACTAAACGTATTATCCGTGTTGGGCTATGTTGAGAGTAAATTTATACCCATATATATATATTTATATATATTATATATTATATATTATATACTATATATATATATATATTAAATTATTTATTATATAATATTATATATTATATATATAATTATATAATAATAATTCTATCTTCTATATATTTTACCTACTACATGAATGGATAGTAATATCATGCGTGACATGCTAACTACTGGAACCAGGAATAAAGTAGTAGAAGAATTGGACTACAAGTGTGAAAAGAAGTCCTAAGTTCTTATAATGGATTACTTATATAACTAATTAGTAATAGAACATTGTGTTATAAGCTAGTCGTTTTACAAATAACTGAGATCAGCCTGATTTTTTTAGAATTTTTGGTTACTAGACTAGTGTGATTACTATAGACCTCATAGAATACACAATAATTGACAGTTCATGTGGGTTAGAGGGGTTCGTACATGAATTTTAGAAAATATATAATATTTACGATTTACGGATCCGTAACTTTTTAAAGGAGAATTTTTGTTTTTACTAATGGAGGATCTACACCCAATGGCATACTACCGCAAAATGGAGAGGAGTCGGGGTCTTCGCGGCTTACCAGCGCGGCGAACGACAGGGTACAGGACTAGTACTTCCACTTTCCTCATACTCACGGTGCACGCAACGGTACTCTCTGTGGGTGGTAAATAAGCTTCGACCACTCTACAACAAGGATTTTACTATCCATAGGAAAAATTAACAAAATTTAACTATTGTGTGACCTCTCAAACTAAGTCTGTCTATATTACTGATAATCTGGTCATATGCCTTTCGGATTCCAAAACTATTTCTATAGAACTACTCTACCAGTCTGTATATCTAAATGCAAGGATTTGCACTAGTCATTTCACAAGCGTACAACTTCTGCTCAAAGTGACGTAGCAGATTAATTATCAAATCTAATTTCTCTATATTAGTTGTCGTTACTACATTATTATAATATTATTTTATCAAATAACAAAATCAAATTATCTATTTTATTTAGATATTTTCTCTGTATATGCAGTTTTTTGTGTTGCTGAAATAAAAATGTACTGTACAGAGGTTCGTTTTCTAGTTAATGCCTGGCCTCTTCGGGATGCTGGCTATATATAATAGTATATAATATATAATATAATCATTCAACACTAGCTTCATAAATTGTCATTAGTATGAATACATTGTGATTTCTTATAAACTATTCTACTTAATATCCGATAATAGTCTTCAAACATTATGCTATTAACAGGTTAATAAATACCTCATATGTAGACCTACTAAGCGTTATCAAGACTTAGTCCCTTTACATTCAGAAACGATTTAATTTTTCAGAAATTTTATCATTTCTGCATTTCATTTTATAACTTTTTCTTAACTAATGATAATCTGCTCATATATTACGTTTTTTCATTACCAAAATATTAATATATTAATTATTTAAACCTATAGATTGTTACAGCGTCATATCACATATATATATAAATAAATTTAATATGGTAAAGTGTCTGAAGTGTGTTCACAACTCGTAAAACGATACTATCATTTTTGGAAAATATACGAATGATTTTGTACAAAAATAGAAGGTACAATCTATAACGTTAAAATTTCTTAAGTATTTTATGTATAAGTAAAACCTCTTTAATCCACTTTTACACCTCTTAAGCTCGAACAACAATAATATAGGCTATTGGCAAATCTTTCACTTTATTCTTTACCGTTTATATCATTTATGAACTTATGCATACTCTTAAGCATCCGCTTGTGCAAGATAATTTATTGTGATTGAAATATTGGTTCTCTTAAATCTCATGACAAAACTGAGTATCATCAAAAAAATCACCTATACATTACGGAGTGAATAATAGGGAATACATTAGGTTCATGAAATGCTTGGTACATAATTCTTATTAAGTGAGGAAATATGTATAAAAAAATAAAATAAAAACATAATAAATAATAAAAATAAATTTAATAGGACCTATTAAGTAAACCTATGGTCCTTATATAATAATTTAGTTTGGAATGGATTTGTTAATTATTTTTATATATGCAAATATATAAAATTTAAAATCGATTTGCTATAAAAAGAACTTACTTATATTTTTTATTCATTTTTTTGTGTCTTCAAATTGAGTTTTATAATTTTTCTCACACTATATAATTTAATCTTATTATAATTTATATTTATTAATTTTTTAGTTTATTATTTACAGTATTATTTTTATTATTTGTTTACATTATCATTTTTATATCATCCATATCTATTCTGTATATATAATATATCTATATATATTATATTAATATAATCATATATATATATATAATATTATATTAATATATATATTATATAATAATTATATATATATATTATATTATATATATATATATATAATATATATTATATTATATTATTATATATCTTATATATATTTTTATATTAATATAGTATATATATATATTATTTAATAAATATATATATTATAATATATTACAATATAAGTATATATATATTATTATATATTAATCTTATATATAAATAATATATTATATAATTATATATTATAATATACATATATATATATTATATATATATATATATATTTATTTATATTATATATTAATTGATAGTATATATTATATTTATATATATATATTATAATATATATTATATATATATATAATATATATATATAATATATATCTATCTATATAGATTATGGTAGATTTTTTTTTATATGTTTTTAAGTATATAGCTAGAGAACGGCAGGTCTTACAGTTGTAAACATATTATGATATTTGAATAGCCGAAATAATTCTAAGGAATGGGATTTAACATTTTTTTATTATTTTATTTTTTTTTTTTGAGTAAATTTTTTTATTTTTACAAAGGAATTATATTTCTACTAATAGGGTAATACCCGAATAGATAGGATTGAACGTCGGGTCTCTCGGCCTCTATTTTATATCCGGTGAGAAGACGGACGCGATATATTACCTACCCCTCCGGGGTGGTCTCCGTGAAACTAAAATTTTTCTCTAAAAAAAAAAACAATAATCATTTCAAAAATAATAATAATTTATTAGAGGTGGGAGATGATGATGCTGTGACTTGGGAGAGGATCAGTTAGGATGGATCTCGATAGTCATACACTAATACCATACGCGTGGAAGGGGTAGATAGTCGGCCCAGGAACACTTTCGTCTGTGCTAAAGCGCTCTCAAATTTAGTGGGACCCTATTAGAAGCAGGGGGTTCCGAGAAAGATTAACTATAATAAGACTCGAGAAGGGTGAGGAATTTAGCTCGGCGAACCCCCTCGTCCACCGGGAGCAACGATATGATTGACCGGAATCTTCTCTGATCATCTTTGCGGTTTATTCACTTAGGGATTATTCCATATTAGTTATTATAAAATATTAAATATTATATATTAATATTAACTTTTATTATTTTCTAATTTATAATAATATTAAATATATATAATTAATAGAAGCAATATAGTTCTGAAGGGCAGTAAAAAAGATACGGATTCTACTAAATAAATTTATTTGATTTTTTACTGTAACTGCTATACCTTCTCATTATATGTTCTCATTGTGAGGACAATATGTAATAATACTGTTAACTCATTATTATTCTATATTTATTAATTTCTTATATATATTGTATTAATATTTTTTTTTAATTGATTTTTTATTATTTAATTTATATACTTATTATATAATTTAATTATTAATTATGTATAATATAATAAATGGTTATTACTTAGACTATCATTTTTTAATTATTATTTTTATTTTATTTCAAATTTATTATTATATAATTTATTTTTTATTTTAATGAATATTGATCGATCATTATATTATTAATTATTTTACCGTTATCTTATTTTAATTATTACATTTATTTAATTATTTTATTTTATTATATTAATTTTAATTTATATATGTATATTATAGTATTATTTATTATTTAATTTTAATTATTAATTATTATAATATATTTAATTTATATTTTTATATTTAATATTATTATATTATATATATGTGAATTATTATTATATTATATATTTTAATTATTTATTATTATTATTTTATCCATTAATAATTTAATTAGTATTTTTTTTTTAATTTAATTAATAATATTTATTAATTTTATTATTATTATATTAATTTGGTTTTAATGATTAATTGACCATCGGTGCGTTAATTTATATTAATTAGTTATTATTAATTATTATTACATGTTTTTATAAAAATGTTTAAAACTATGATTTATTTTAATTATAGTATATTTTAGATTTTTATTATATATTATATTATTAATACTATTTTATTAGTAATTATTATATATATAATATTTTTATAAAAATAATATTGATATTTTTTATTTATTATATTTAATATTAATTATAATTTTAAATTATTATTATTTTATTTTTTTTTATATTTTCTCATTTAATTATTTTTTATTTATTGTATTTAATTATTAATTTAATATATTATTTATTATCATTAATTTATCTATTTATTTATTTATATATATTATATTATTATATTTATTATTTATTGGAGATGAATGTAAAGTTTTTGTACTATTATTAAATTGATATTGGTAACATTTATCAGTATAATGTATCTTTCTTTCTTCGTTTGCACATATATAACTCTACACAAATTTTAAATACTTTCCACTATCGTGGACAATTCATTATAATCAATTTTTGAACTAGAAAAAATTACTCACATATAATTGTAAGTTTTTTTATAGTCATATATCGAATTTTTATTTCTTATATCTTTTGCTATATTACTATACCTTATCTATCAACATTCTTTCAATATCTTAATTCTTATTGTTAATACGTTTCTTCTTCTTTCTTTTGTATATTTGGTTTCTTCTCTCTACTTGTCCTAATCAATATATATTTATATCTCTTTCAATACTATCATAGCTATTATCTGCGTAAGAATATTACTTTTTTTGTGAATCCTGGTATTATCTCTTAGAATAGTAAACACTTGTAAAACAAAAAAATAAATAAAATAAAAGAAATATATTTGTTTACATTAATTTAGTTTATATTATGATTTTAGACGAGCCTTATTAAGAGTACTTTTATTGGTTACTGCGTCTAATAATAAAGTAGATCTTTCTATTAGAATTTTGCTTTTTTCTTTTTTTTTACTCTAAGTACTTCTTTATCATATTTAATACTTCTTTTCCGCTTCCGATGGCAGGAGTCGGTGGTCTCTCGGCCTTCCGGGGAACTTAGGGGGTAGGAATAATTCCCCCCCCCTCCGGGAGGATCTCGGACACCGCCTCTTTGGTTTTGGGGGTCACAAGTTGGGGGTTTCTCGCCCTCCCTATTGGCGGTATGGATAAACGTCCCCTGTGGTTCCTCCGTGGCTCTGAGCCCTCTTGCCTGTGTAATACCTTTACTCAATTAATTATAAATTATATAATTATTATATTTATATATATCTTATTTAACTTACTACTTATATATTTATTCATTATTGTTTATATATTATTAATATTATATATTTCTTTCTTAACGGCGACATTAACTTATCTGTAGTACTTTTGCAAGTATCTAGATTATAATTCTCATATCTTTCTTGTATTTTCTATCGTCCCTGCTTTCTATAATAAATAATTTATGCCAATCTATTTATTTTTACTTTTTTTATTTTTTTTTTTTTTAACATTTTCTCTATAAATTATTATAAATTTGATATAAAATGTATTCTTTTCTTAGCTTTTCTCTATCAAATATTTTTTTATCCATATTTTTTCTCTATTTATTCAACTTTTTTTTGATTTTTTTCTTTTCTATCTACAGTTGGTGTCAATAATGACAGAGCAGGATTTCCAACAATGCAACTTTCCTTTTCTTGTAGCTATTGTAGTTGTTTTTGTGATATGGATCGATGATTCAGTTAAACTCAACCTAAAACTAATATCCATCACCTATGTACTTTATTTACTTGACTTATAACAATCTTTCTTTATATACTTTACTCTTTTTACTTTTTTTTACTGTATACTTATCTTGTATTATCTTCTTATATTTTCTTATATTATACATACCCTCATTACTTACTTATATATATATTTTGTGTGTGCATATATTTTGGCTTTATTTGGACTGTTTATGCTTTTTATTAAGACTCGTCGAGTTTCTTGATTTTTTTTTTTGTGTTTTTTTTTTCATAGTATTTATAGTATAACCTTTGAATTCCTCAACTGTCATTTAAGGGGTTGACTGAAAATGTACTTTCTAATACTTAAATATACTAGTGATACCAGTTAGGTTTTACGACTACGTGAAATTTTAAATTTTCTCTTATTTTTTTTTTTTAACTAAAGGAATATTCCTCTCTATAGGGTTAAACTCGTCAAAGATCTGCAGGAGTTCTTCTGTGGTCTCTCTTCGGCCTTTACCCGGTTACACGACAGGGTAGGACTATTTCCCTCGCCCTGACGTTTGAGGGTTTCTTCCCTGGGACCTTCTTTCTTCTCTTCTTCTTCTTCCGCTTCTTCTTCTGCTCTTTTGGCTATTTGGTGTTGTCTTGGGTGTCGCCTGGGGGTTAATTCCCCCTCCCCTACGGGGTATGGAAAACGTCCCCCCTTGTCCCCCGTTCGGTTGCTCGAGCCCCCTAATTTTTGTTTTTTTTTTTTTTTTTTAATTTTAAAAATTCTCTCTCTTCTTTCTTTTATGCATTATTCATGAGAAGTTTTATAAATCTATTTGTGTCTTCATTATTTTCCTCATTATCTTTTCTTATTTCTGCTAGGATTTCTTTGTTTCTTTTCTGTTAACGTTGTTGTTACTTCTCTATGAGATATTTCATTCACTTTATTCGAATATAAAACACATTATTTTTTCTTTTTTTTGCTCTTTTCTTCTTTTACTTCACACTCTCTTTCGCTAATAATGCTTCTATATACGTCTTTAGTTATGTATAACAAATCAGTGTTGAGGTGTGTCTTTTCTCTGTACGTGTTCGGAGAGGCTTTAATTTTTCGTCGAATCATTCCATTTTTTTAAATTTTATATTGAATAGTAGTCGGTGAATCAATAACGTGATTTATTAATATCTTAAATCAATAATTAATTATTATTATATTAGATTATTTTACGAAACTTTGTGAAATCATTGGGTTCATCCACACACCTAGAAAATTCATTGTTAGTAGCATATACTACAGCAATATGGTTTCAAAAAAAGCACAAAAGAAGAGAGTTTTTAAATTTTCTAAACCGTTTCTTAAAAACTGAACGAGTCTTAAAAAAAGCATCGAACGAGTGAGCGCCCCTTCACAGTAATACTGACAACTTAATCTATAGTCTTATTTAAAAAATAAAGTTTTTAGAATGGTAATTCTACATAACACTTATAGAGGTGAGTTAAATTTATACTTATAACTATAATTATTCTCTATATATATCTTTATGAACTTGTCACGAATCAGCATAAAAGAACTGCCAGCACACACTTCACATATCCTTTTAAATAACAGTTATATACATTATTTTATGTAGGTAAATATCTTCCTAGCTTAATATAGATGTGTTACAATATATAATTTAATAAAAGCTTATTTATATAATAAGTACTGTGATAATATTAGACCTAATCTTCTCTTTATCTAAGTAATACTTAATGCACTCACTTAGAGTGGATAATTACTGTAAATGTGTTCTTTGCTATAAGATCGTATAGGTTCTGTTACTAGTTATTCTGATATGATTTATTCTATCTTCTATACAAAAAATAATATTTCACCTGAATACACTGTTGTTGTGATCACTATTGTAATGTTTGTTGCTTAGTATATATCTGAGAAAAAATCACACCTTTGTTTGAGATGAGCTCAAAATTGTAATATGTCGCATTGTGAGCTATGATTGACCCTTTTAGCTGACATAAATATAAACATAAAATATATATATCAAAATAATATATATATATGTATATATATATATATATAATAAGCACGCATATGACACGATTAGATTTTCATGGTGCCAGTAATAAGTAGAAAAAGCTAATTCAGCAATTGTTTCTATAGTGAAGGAAAATAAATAACCAAATATATATAGTGATTTAAGGATAATTAATTCACGTTCAGAAGAAATTAAAAAAAATTTATTTTTAGTATCATATATATTTATTAATAATCTAAAATGTTAGTAAAAGGATATTTAAACCTCAATAAGCATTGTGTTACTTTAATAGATATAGAAAAATATATGTAATTGCATCCAAGTTGTGTGACTGGTGGTATACCTCTATCAAATTCGCTACTATACATTTGAGGCTTTTCGTCCTGCTTTTGGGCCATTTTCTGATTTTCTAACCCCATCAACAAAATAATTCAATATTTATATATATTTTTCATTATATATACAAATACGATATCCTTATTAGGGGGTTTGAGCCGACGGAGGGACAAGAGGGGGGGAAGAAATAAACACGCTCTA
>JABUQX010123394.1:27500-56766 GCA_015478945.1 Trachelipus rathkii
GTAGTAAATATAGAAAATACATTTTGACCAACTTTTTGTATAAGTCTTGTCTTTGCACAATTCAAGTTTCAAGCCATTTTTGCAATTTCTTTTGCTTGATATTGAGAAATGTCGAAATTTTCAGATTTCTTCAAGTGAACATAACATGCAATATAAAAGCGATACAGAAAAACACCAGAAAACGACCTTTTAGGGCTTCCCGAATGTTATATTTGAACTTTGTTTATCCAAAATCGGCTGAAAAGTTCTAAAATTATTCTCAAAATTAATATCTACAGACTTCAGTCACCATAATTTAAGCAAAACCTAACCCTCTCATGAAGTTATATTAAGGGTGTTCATGGTCAAAATAGGTCAATACACATTTACGGAAAAATTTCTCATTTGAAAGGGCTTTCCTTGAACTGCAATAATTGAATTCATGAATAATAACAAGAATCTCTTTTTATTAAAAAATTTAAGCCAGACATCAATGTGAAATTTAATGAAATGAATGAATGCTTGAATATTTTTTAAATATTTTAGTGTTATGCTCTTAAGGTATAGATGGTTTGAGTAATAATATACATTTATATTTATCTTAACATGCTTTGTCTAGTGTTATAATAGTGCCTATGCAATATTAATTAATATATTTTTTTTTTTAAATAATTTATTGTATACATTATACATTTAGGGATGGAGTCGATAAAAAATATAATATAGTATATATATATAATTAATATATATATAAGTATTTATTATATATATTTAATTTATAAATATATTATATATATATATTATATATTATTTATATAGTATATATATATTAATATTTATTATTATATATATATATTAAAATATATAATATATTAGGTATTAGACATTATAGATGGGAAGGGTATAAGAATTACTTGCCTATTTTACTCACCTGAGGGATAATTGTGAGAGACACCACCGGCGTGTTGCAACTGAGTAGAAACAATAATTAATATACTTCGAATTGCATTTATACTCACCACCTCGAGATGAGAGTGAGATACTATATTCCTCCACTAAACCGCAAAAAAATGGTTTCAAGACGTTTTTAGCATAATCTAGAGTCCTTCAAGTTGAGCTAACTTCAATCCATAAAGGTTGTACCACTTCCTGTATAGATATATATATTCACGTCATTCGTGTATTTATTATAATTTTAGGTGTTAAATTATGCATAATCTAGCAAATTTTATTTATAATTTAGATCATAAATAAATAGAACATATATATGGGGAAGGTATAATAGGTGAATTACTGGCTTCTCCGGGATTACAACCATTAACCCTTGCGGCACAGTGAACTAGTATAATAATATGAACTAAATATTATATAAGCTACTAAATTGCTTAACTCAGACTGAGAGAAGTACATCATTATTATCATGATAACTAAATCAATATTTCATATAACACAAATATAAATATAACAATATATATGAGAAATATATTAATTTAATTAATTAATATATTACAATATTTATTTTATATATTATATATATATATATCTATTTTAATTATAAATATATGTATTATATATTATATTATATTACTAAATATAATTAATATTATATATTATTTGAATTATTAATTATTTATATATATATATTAATTATAGTAGTATTATAATTTATATAATTAATAATATAGTATATAATATAATATGTATATATATGAAAGATACATTTGTGGTCTGACTTCTAAAAAACTTAACTATCCGCCTATCCGCATCCTCAATCCGGGGATAGTGATTTTTACTATCCGCATAGTCAAAGATAGTGAAAATCACCATCCGCTACAGCATCATATTATATAATATATATATATATAGTATATATATATATATATTATAATTTCATATATTCCTATATAAGTATATATATAGTATATATCTATTATATAGTATGTCATATATAGATATTCCTTTTATCAGGCTTCTATCCCTTCTAGAGGGTAACACGGAGTACTGACAGGAAATCGAACTTTAAAGGCCGCTGATCCCAAGAACCACGCCAATCAGTTCGCGCCGAGATATGAGTTTAATTCTGCCTCCAGGAAATAAGGACCGGAACTGCTATTTCGTGGGGTGATGAAACCATCGTCCTCCGGCATGGGAGAAGTTGCGAGTCCAACCTCTGCCTAATCGCTATAAGCAATTATATATATATATCTAATTAATATATATATCTATGTGTATGTATATCTATATATATAGTTATAATAAGTATTATACGAATATATCGATATGCAGATATATAAGTATAAATATATAGTATATATTATACATATATAACCTTGTAGATATATATATTATATATATAGTATATATATGAATATATATATAGGCATATATAATATCAAATATAATAATATATAATATATATTACTATATATCAGTATATTACTATTAATATATTATATTATATTATATATAATATCATAATATATAGAGGAAGAAGAGAGAAGAGAGAGAGAGAGAGAAGAGAGAGAGAGAGAGCGAGAGAGAGAGATGAGAGAAGAGAGAGAGAGAGAGAGCGAGAGAAAAGAGAGAGAGAGAGGAAGAGGAGAGAGAGAGAGAGAGAAACGAGAGAGATGAATTGATTTCAATCGACGAGGCTGTCTGCTGTGTTCTATCAACTGCCCAGAAATAATGTTTTATCATACTTCTGGAGGTATTTGAAATAAAACTTTGAGTCCGTGTGTACTTGGTGCCCAGTTTGCAGGAAGGACACTCGCGGCTCAAAAGCTTGCTTTTCCTACAATTTCCCAAGTATATCCCGATTTCGAACAAAAGGATTTAAGAAGCTTTTATATATATATAAATTATATTAATATATATATATTACTATATACTATATATATATATATATATATATATATATATATATATATATAATAAATATATATATATATATATTATTATAATGGGATATAAAATTTGATTAAATTTTAATGTCATAATGTTTTCAATTTTAAATATATTATAATAATATATATATAAATATAGTATATATATATATATAATATATATATAAATATATATATATAATTTTAATTAATCAAAGTTTTTTTACTTTGAAGATGGCTCAACTGTAAAGAGGCGGGTACGTTGATTAGCAACAAGCAGTGGTTCAACCTCAGAAGTAGAAAGACTTCTATATCCTCCCTCATTTAATCTAAATTTACCTAGTGAAATCTCTATGACGGGAACTCATTAGCTTAATGTTGTTCTTAAATCAAATTATCATAGTCGAGTACTCTTCTTTTTGCACCTAAGACCATTAATCGCGAAAATTAACAACAAGTTGGAACAGGTTTCTCGCCTATCGTTCTTCCATGATAGTATATAGTTATTATATATATATTTTATATATATAATAATAATTATAATATATAATTATTATATATATATATATATATATAGTATGATTATATATATATATATAGAATATATTAATATATATAAATATATTATATATATATTGTATATATATATATATATATATATAATATAATATATATATATGAATATATATATAATATATATACGTCTCAATATTATGAAATGTAAATCTCCTTTTAACTTTTAAGATCGCGATCGTCCATTAAGATTGTCACTGAAGTTTCTCTCCCAAATAGCCAAAGAGAGCACTTTTAAATAACACTGAATATATATATAATTATATATTATAATAGTAATAATTATAATAATATTAGTATATTATTAATTATATATGTATGATATATGATATATATATATTAATTATATATACTATATTATAGCTATTATATATATATAATATATTATAATTTATATAATATATATTATTTAGTATAATATGTATATAAAACCCTCTGCGAAAACCGGTAGGCTGATAGAGCAAACGATAAGGAACATTTATTGTTAAAGTAAGCTATGTGTATGACGCTTCGTTTCAAGTTACGGATGATGTAAAGGTAAACCACGTGATGTTGTCTGACGCGTCGTAGCTCTCTCGTAACCGGAGATTGTTTGGGTATTTAGATGGTATTATTGTGGGTGTACTCTGTGTATCTGTGTGCCGCAGCGCGTCAACACATAACATGTCCGGTTTAACATCGGGAAGTAGTGTAGGGATCCCATCTCGTAATCGATGCCTACATGATACTGAATCAACGATGAATTGGCAAGGTAAAGGTATTGCCTCACATGTTTCCGAATGACGTTAAACGTACACACATGTACGCACAGCACAAAACATTAAAATTGGGTACCTAAATTCGTCGGTAATACGGCTACAATGCGAGCGTCACACAACATAATACTATGTGTACCTTTCAATCGTTCGCGTACTTTGAATAACGAAAGCGTCATACAACATAGGTTATTTAACTAACAAATGTGTCCTTTATCGTTTGCTCTATCATGCTTCCGGTTTCTTACCATTTATTTTTGAATCACATATATATATAATATATATATATTATAATATTTAATATATATATATAATATATTATTATATATATATATATATTAATATATATATATCTATATATATAATTATATATATATATATAATAATATATATATATTATATATAGGTAATATATATAGTATATTATATATATAATAGTATATAATATATATATTGGACCTTCTTCACCCCTGACCACCCCATCATCGGAGGGGCCACACCGCGCCATGCTGACGCCTCTGGTCTTCTCCAGAGATCTTCCACGGATGAATATGACTACCAGATTGTTCTGGACTGAGATTAGACTAGACAGGAGAGAAAAAATGAGATGAGTCTTGGCCGGAACCTGGTATCAAGATCTAGTTATAGAAACCGACAGGTGTTTGTGGGTGGTGTGTTTTGAGTTTGGAATCTGTGTGTTTGTAATTTGTCAAGATTTTGGGGTAGGTGGGCCTGGCGCATGCTTAACTTGGGCCAGATGATCTGAGCTGGCATTTGTTTGTAAGAGTTGCGATTGCTGGGTGCTATTCTGGTGGTGTTTTGTGTTAGAGTGGTTTGGTGGTCTTTCGTCTTAAGTAGGTTTTGTTTTAATGCGTGTGATTTGTGTGTGTGAAGAGTGGGCTAGTGTTGGTCGTAGGTGGAAATGTTGTTCAGTAATGTTTGTAATCATAGAGCCAGTTTGAAGAAGGAGATTGTTTGAGTCTGTGTTGGATGGGGTAGAGAGGGCAATGTGACATCGGTGTTGGGGTATTTTGTGTTTTGGTAAATGATTGTGCCTATCATGTCCAAGGGAGTGTCTATTGGGTTAGTATTTTAGTTTTTTTTCGTATTGGTCTGTGTCCTAATGTTGCTTGATGGTGTATCCTGTTAACGATTCTTTATTGGCAACTTGTTTTAATGTCGTTAGAGAGTTAGGTCTGTTTATTGGTCCAGAGTTGCGTGCCAAATTGGAGGAAGTGTAAAGTTTAATTGTGCAGAATATATTGTGTTGGTATAGTGTGGCTGATGATGGTTATTTGTTTTGTTAAAGTCTGTGCCAGCAAATCGGTTCTTAATATTGTTTCAGTTTCTTTGCAGCTAACCGAAACAAAAATAACAAATGAAAAAATATCAACTGATTTGTTTTACTTGATTTTTTTATAAAATAAAAATCTGATTTTTTAATTTTTTTTTATTATTTTTATTTTTATTTTTTTTGTTATAGATTAATGTGATTTAACTTCAATATAAATAAATCGACATCTATAGAGTGAGAAATCTATTCGATATTAGTTAGCACTATTATCTTTTTCCAATTTTCAATAAACCATTATCATTGTAATCCGAATTCTCAAAACCCTCTTTAGTGTTGCTGGTTTCATTGTGTCATAGACTGAAAGGAAACTATTTTAAGATTTTGACAATAATATCGGAAACGTAGTAATTATAACAATGAAAATTACAAATCGTTCGGACTAATTTATATATATTGGTTTTTGTATAAATGTCTGTAATAGATAAATATGATATGTTAGCCAGTAAAATTTGAATTTTTCTTATACAATTTTAGTCCTTTATTTAAGAAAAGAAATAGATTATGCTGAAATAAGTGAGGACCAGAAAAAAGAATGGATCTCGATAGGCCTCATCTGACACTGCAGCACCTAGGCTCTATTTTAAGGAATGTTTATAGCTAACCAAAGTAAATTTAGTTTAAACAAAGTTTTTTTTTATTTCATAGCTTACTTACCCTTCTCTAATTTAATCAAGGTAATTTATAAATAGAATTGAATATAATCACTCTTAACAAAATAATACTTAATCGAGCACTAAAAAAAGATTGTTTAAATTATATTTCGCGTGACGTCACGAACCTGAAAAAATCAAAAAATCAAAATAATTTTATTTTTTTCTTAAAACAAATAAAATTCAAAAAAATCCCATACGTCCTGTTTCTTGTTTGCAATTGAAGTTAGTTGTTGGTCTGTGTTTTGTGAATTGTGAGATGAGCTGTCAAATGTGTAATTGATAAAGGATTTGGAAGTCTTTGTTGAGGGTATGGCCATATTGTCTTTGTTAAGTAGATTGGGGGTGGAGGTTCCAAGTTGGCGGTCGTGTGGCGATTATAATGTAAATTGAAGATTGATTTGTTTGATGATTCTGTCTTCTGTCAGCCATGGTTTGAATTTGATTGATGTTATTGCTTGTGTCCCCAGGGTTGTGGCCCGTTTTAGGGTTCGTGGTGTGTATGCGCTAGGCAAATGTCATGCTGCGTAGGCTTATTGAATGATTGGTGTGTCTTTGTTGTGGTTGTTGGGAGATCGGCCGTGAAGTACTAGGTTGAATGGTTGGGGGAACAGTACTTGCATACCTTGGGTACTCCGCTGTTGTTGAATGTTACTGCTCTGCGATTTTTCTGTAATTGTTTGTTGTATTTGGTGTCTGTTCTTCTTGATAGTAAAATCGGAAATCCATTTCTTTAGGCTTGCGTAGGGTACTGCGTTAGTGATTTGTGTTATTTTTGTGGATCAATGTTATGTTTAGGTAGCTGTAAGGTCTGAAGTCTTTGTTGTGTGATTGCTAATTGAATATTGTTTTTGCGAGTGGGTTTTTGAGTTGTAGGCCGATTGATTGTGGGTTGAGATAGATGTTTAATTGAAGGTGCGGTTGTAGTTGAATGTTTTTGTTTGAAACCGTGTTGGAATTTGTGCTTGATGATGTGGGGGAGGGGCTTTGTTGTTTTTTTCTAAAAGTGTTGCATATTGTTAATAATAGAAGAGAGAATGGCGCGGGTATGATAGGTCAGAGGGTCTTTTGCCTGGTTTTTTAGTTTAGGTATTAATGATATGCTTTTTCCAGGAAAGTGGAATGAATTTAAGGCTGATGAATCTACCTATATATTGTCTAATTGACGTTCAGCTGTCCCCTAAACGATTGTTTGATGTGTTTTGTGTTGAGATTGGTACACTTCATTTATATCAAAAAAGATATGATAAACATCTCCTAATATTGCCTTAACAAAGAAACTCCATCTGAGTGTAATTCTTGAAAATCCTGCTTGATGTTGATGTCTCGCGCAATGAGTTTTATAATTATAATATAATTTAATTACAAACCAATAATAAATAATTATATATGAGGATGCAATTGTATACTGCACGAGTAGATTTTTTGATAATCCCTTATTAATACGGAGTTTAACATAAAGCCAACTTTTATTTTGGTATTAAATGTTTATGTGGAAGCAGAAAATTATTGAAACTATTCTTAAAAATTATTCTTATTAATTTACTATAGTGTTCATGTTTTCAGGGATAGAATAAGGTTAATTTCTAGAAACTGAAATTCAAAATAGATTAAAAAAATTATGGAAATAATTCTATAATAACACATGGAAATCCTTTTGGGAAATGGCGTCACTCAGAAATAATTCTTGGGATATGGCGTCACTTTCTCTGCTGTTAATAATAAACTACATTGTAAAGTTTTGTAGATTTAATTAACTAAACCATTTTTCTTCTCTCTCTTCTTCTCTTCTTGAATAAAGCTTCCCTCCACGGATTGAACACTACACCTTCGCTATGTGAGTTTGGTTCGTTAACACATTCGCTATGCTAGCCTTTATGCATTATCCATGTTATTTTATCTATTTCTTTAATTTTGTATTATTTTTTTAAGGACAGCAATATTTATTCTGAAAGTTTGTCTCGTTACTCCCTCGAGTGGATATAAATCGCGGCTTTACCAGGTTTGCTTACCCCAGTCTTGTATTTAATCGTACATGTTTCCGTTCTGGTATTTTCATTCCAGATCGTTTTTCAAATAATATCGTTCTTTCATGCCTCCCAGCTCCTTGCAGAATTAATGCAACGTTCTGCTTCTTATTCGTGTGATGCTTGCCACCCTCTTGGAAACTCCCGAGTTCCAAAAAGCTTCCTTTCTTCTTTACTCTCTTTCATCACTAAATCAACTTATTTGTGACTTCTCTTTGTCTACATTACCCAGTGAAGCGTCTGTGTGCACTTCAAACTCCTAATTCTTCCTTCTCTTAACTTCTCCATTTTAACTTTTAACTTTTCTCTTCATTTTTCCAAATAACTTCTAATAACTTTTTTTATACTTTTCCAATAAGCAATCTTATATCCTTGCTCGAAGTTCAACTCACACTATTACAGCAATGTCCGGTCTAATATGTTGACTCACCCAGTTTATCTTCTCTAGCTACAAAGATCTGTACTTTGTCCCATTTCTTCTTTTATTTAATTCCTTTCTCTATCCTTTTTTTAATAAGTCCGGTATATCCATTAATATTTTTTATAATTTTTCTCGACATATGAAACGAAGCACTTTCCTCTAGGTCCACTTCCACTCCGATGTATTTAAAAATAATCCTTATTCTTCTGTACCTAATTTTAATTATTTGTTTAGATTACCTCCTACTACTTCTTCGAAAGATTTTCATTTTCTCCATAGATAAATCGTTCCACTATGGTACACATACTCTATTAGCTCATTTATCCTTTCTCCAACTAATATTGTTGTCATCTAATGAGCAATTTCTCTCCCACCTATCCTTTCGCATTCGTTTTTACTACTTAATTAATATTCTACTTGTAGCTGCGTTCTTTCGTCGCATACACTGCATCTTTACTTCCACTATTTTGTTTGTCCAATTGCTTTCTTTCGGGTGGTGATATATATAACTGTTCTTCAATTTTATCTCCTTGTAGATATGTTGTCTTAATATCCATTGTTTTTTACATTTCCAACCATATCTCTTTGATATTCCTATACATTTTTAAGGTTTCGAATATCATTTCCTCCATAGAATAAATCGTCTACGTGGATACACATTTCTATTAGTTCATTATTTCTCTTCACACTTAATATTGTTGGATCTAATGAGCATTTCTCTCCTTCTACTACTTTGTTTTTAGCACTTTTTTATACCAAACCTTAGCTGCGTCTTTCAATCCATAAATTTCCTTCTTTAACTTCCATATTTGTCTATTCTTGCTTTCTTTCAAGTTTATCTCCTTGTAGGTGGTAGGTGTGCTGTCTGTAGAATATTCTCCATCTTTTTCAAAACCTTTCACTACTAACATTGCCTTAAGAGCATTCTTCAATTTTTCTGCTACTATTAATCTTGTGGTTAATACTTTACCTCTATTTATGGCCTCATACAGCCTCATTTTCAATCCATTTGTAACTCCTTTATTTTTGCTTCTAATATCCTTTTGTCTTCAAAATTAGCTAAAAATACCTCCTCCTCATCAGGTGTATGAGTAATGCTTTCCCATTCCTTAAAACCAGTCTAAATTCTCTACATTGTGACATTGCAAATCTTGATTGTAGCATTTCCTGCTCTTACTATTATTTTTACATCTATCATTTCCTCTTCGGTCTCCTCTTTCATGCTTTTCAGATTCTAACCCCCCTTTCTTTACCTTTCTTCTTTCTCCCTCTTTTCTGGTTTTTTTCTTTGTTCCTCTTTTCCGGTTTTCTTCTAATTCCCGTAATATTTATTCTATTTACCTCTCAGAGAGCCTCCATATTTTACCACTAGTTTTGGTGTCTATTCCAATGATTCTTGCTGGACCTCCATTCTTTTTCATTCTCCCTTTTATAATAAACTTCCTCTCCAATTACCGCTTCCTCAACTTTATGATCCCTCACATTTTCTATTAAGGCCCTTCTCATTATTTAGCTGGACTCTTGTTTTACGTGAATCTCTCTCGCCTTATGCATGGCTATCAAATTCTCCATTATTTAAACCTTACTTTGTTTCCTCTTTCTAAGCTTGGTCTGTTGTTGTTTATCACCTTAGGAATGCCTATATTCGTTCCAAATAATAATTGGCTTGGAGCAAAATTCACCTTTCATCATTAAACTGTTTTTGGCAGCTAATGACAACTTTAAACATACTTCCTTGGTAAGTTTTTCCTCTTTTAGTTTTCTCATCGAATCTTTAATTAGACCCACCATTTTTCATAGATCCCATTGCTCCAATGGCTCTCAGCTGGAGTGCTCAACAAATTTGTTAAACCTCTCAGCCAAAAATTTTTAACTCTGTTTGAAATTCCAATCCGTTGTCAGACAATAACTTCCCCCGGTGTTCCACAATACTTAGCCATCTCTAAGTATTTCTCCAAGCGATTTCCTACACCATTTTTATTTCTGTTACCAAACACCCTCGACAGTAATAGGAATAGCCATATCCCCCCATTATCAGAAATTTCTCCTCTTCCCCCAGATTCTTCCTAATCCAACTGCACTCTACCATTTCACTTGTAAAGACTGTCCGCCATCGAGAAGCCCACGGACGGTGTTTGGTGGATTCTTCTGTGTACCTAACTACAAATTCACAACTTTATAGACATGCTCTCTTAATTTTTTTTTTCAAATTAGTTTGGGATCACAATCAAAACTATGCCATTATCTCTTCGGGCGGAATCTTCATGTGCACTATTTATATCTTATTTCAATCTCCATCATTGGCCTGACCCCACTTCTAATATTCGCTTCGTGAGCATCTTCCATTCCCTCTGCTTTACTAGGATCCAGTTTCCTGCTTCTTCAAACCTATCGGCCAAACCAATACATTTGCTTTTTTGATCCTTTTAATTCAGCTTAATTCTTTATATGTTTTTGTTGCTCGCCTTGTCTTATAATTTTATTTCTAGATTCTCGAAATACTCAAAAATAACTTTTGTTCGTTTCCCATTATCAATCAGTTTCTATCTCATTCTTTTCCATGGTTTGTTTCTACGTATCAAACTCAGTGGTATTAGTATGGCCTATCAATTACTGGTCAGTTTATGAAAAAAGGATTTACTAATTTTCCTATTTGACATGAATATAAATCTATACTCTTTTAAATGGTTCAATAGTTATTTTCTCTTGACTGTTGATTCATCTCCTTTCTATTCTCTGCAACTACTTAACCTCCATCAGTACCTACTTAGGCTCGACTCGTCTCCCACCACATGTCTTTGTACAGCACCTGTATCTAAATATTCCCTTATATGTTCCTGTTAATATTATGCAATTTTATTCCTCTTTACACAGAATAACCACTTGCTTTCTTTTCATTCTTTAGTTCTTACTTTTCTTGTCTAGTTTCACCCTTTCGTCTAGAATACTGTGAAGTTTCTTTCCTGTTATTGTTCGATTTTTCTTTTGGGCATTCTTCGTCATAATGGTATTTCTGTATGCTCGCAGAATTACACACGTTTGTTACTTTATCCGAACTTTTATGGGTTTTCCTCCTTGCACTTCTTCTTCCCTCCTTAGTTGGTGGCTATTTCACCATTCCCTTCATTTCCTTCTTCTTTCTACAAGTCGTCGGTTAGCTACTTCCTTTATGGAAATATTCCTATACAACATCGTTTGTATTATCCTTGTCAAAAGAAGTCACTTTTCACAAGGCCAATTTCTTTTCAACTGTTAAACACTTGTTTCTGTTTTATAGTGAAAAGTGATATCCTCTCATATTCTTGTTCATGGTCCCTCCACGTCTCAAGCTGTTTCGCATTCTTTATAACATTCTTCAAAAAACTTCAAAGAATTGTCTGCATTATCTGTCTTTCTTTCCTGCTTTGCTTCCCCAATATTAAAAATCTCCATTTTATGAAGTTGAATCGTGGAATCTTTGTCTTTACCGATCTTATATGCCCTGGAATGTTTTTGATTCACGAAGATAAAGTAAACAGTTGTGAAAGCTAAGGTTGAAGAAGCGAAGAATGGGTTGAAATGTACAGCAGACGCTGCCATTGGGCAATGTAGACAAAGAAGTAGTCATCAATGGTTATACTATATTAGTTATGTAGATCGAAAGTAACAAAAGAGTGTTCCAATTTTTTGTTACTTCATATATAAAACTAATTACATATATATATATAATAAACTACAAAAATGTTTTGATAATTAAATTTTAATTATCCAAATATTGATCATATTGCACTTTTTCAACTTTATTTTCAACTTAATATATATATCTCTTCTTTTTTTTTAAAAGTATATTTTTCGTTAATTAAAAAATTCTTTACCGAATTGGGTTCTATTTGGATTGAATATTCTACAGAATCGACAGCAGGCGCATTGATGTCCTGGTAATTTATAGTAGAATATTGTCGGGCATGTCTGTGTCCAAGATATTAACGAAGCGATCAGAGAGACCTCCAGTTATCTTTCCCTACCGACAAAAAGACCGAACACATTCAGCCAGTATCTGAAAAAAGAAAACGTACGATTTGCATTCCTCCAGTTTCGAATAACATCAAAGACTTTTACAGTAAATTATTAGTAATTCGGACATACATAAATAATGTAGAAGACCTAAGGAATTTACTATTTGAAATTATCAGCTAAAATAAAAAACAAAATGGGACCCTTGTAAACGTTAACACATACTTTTTAACCTAATATAATAAATCAATCTTCAGACATAGACCTCAACGTCAAACTTTTTTGGTTATGGTATGTCTCGATTTTGACGCCATTATTAAAAATGCCCCGGCCTGCCCTAGCATAAGAAGATTTTCAACCTTTCGGAGTTGAGTTGCAAGATACTAAATGAAAAAAACTATTAAAAAAAATAAAAAAATGCTAGAGGGATTTTTGCATAACTTGTTGAAAAGTATGCTCCCCACTTACAACTTATCTCTGCTTAGGTTATGCTTTTGCAGGCCTCGGACGATGGTCGGATCATGTATCTTTCAGCGGAAAATGTTGATGAAGTCGTTTGGGTGACTGGTATTCAGAGAAATAAAGTTTCAAGATAAAGAGGAAGCAGATGGGTGAATGGATGTATTTAAAGAAGGGGCAAATTTGATGTTGCTCGTGTGACTGAAACAAGAAGATGAAAAGGAAATCAATGTAAAGATGAGGTGGTGTGCTGTGAAATGTAAAGTGTTCTGTGAGTGGTAGAGAAGGTAGTGCCTGCCATTTTTTTGATGCATGACATGTGCTCATAAGAGCTCTAGGGTGGCATTTGTTTTGTGAGTACTAGAATTCCAATGGTTTAAATTTGAAGTTTGAAAAGTTTTTTTAGTAATATCTGTTCTTCTAAACACAAGAGTATCCTTAAGTATACTAAGTGGTGTAAGTAGAAGATGCATATCGAAGTGATAAGTGTGTTGATTTTATGTTTGTATAAATGTTGAGTATGTGATGAGATGTTAGAATCAAGTGAGGGGGCTGGGAATGGGATATTATCAGATCATTATGTGTTTTTATGTAAGATAAAATTGCCTAATGGGAGGAGGTGTACAGGAGGTGAAGGAAAGAGTGGGAAAATACGGAAGAGCAATGAGAGTGTTAATAGAGTAATCAAGGAAAGTATTTCTAGAGCACTTTGCAAATAAATCAGTTAAAATGTGAACAAATGAACTGAAACAAATCTGGACACATATGTAAGAAGCTCTTTTGTGTTAGTAGTCGAATGAGAAGTATGTGATGTGCTAGAAGTAGAAGGTAGGAATCTTCAACAGTGACTGGTGGAAGAAGGCGTGAGCAGCAGATAAAATCAAAAATATGTATGAGCTGTGTGTGAATGTGTTAAATAATAATAATGAGGTCTTCCTACCTGGAAAAGAAAGGAATATATAAGGAAGAAAAAGGGAATGACTTAGATATTACATACGTGGGAGGAAAATAGGTAAATAACAGTTTTGAAATAAGGGACTGCATGAGAATATAGGAGAGCTTTCTGGAAGGAAGCGCAAAGAGGTTTATAGGATATGAAAGTAAAGTGGGGAAATCTGCATAGAACTAATGAATAGAAATGGTGCTTTCAAACTATGAATGGGATGTGAGGAAGAGTGCGTGGGATGGAAACTTCGAAAATCCCATAACATTGGCAAGAAATAAAGAGTGAAGTGAATCTGTGTGGGTTTGATGGTGCATAGAATAGGTTTTAGGATATAAGAAATGAGGTAATTAGTAGCGAGGAGGTAATAGGAATAGGTAATAGAAAGTTGAAGATAGGCAAATCTCTGAAGGCATAGATTGGAATTGACTGGTGCAATATGTAAAAATAGAGGCGAGAGTCGGTGAATTGAATGATTTGGAAGTAGTGTTTAACAAACGTTTCATGGAAGGTATACGTTTTCCAAGAGATCCTGCGAGAGAGCGAATAGTCGCCCGTATTAGATAAGGGTAAAAGGAATATAGGGGAAGCTGTAGGGAACTAGGAGGGGCTTAGTTTATTGGGGGTGTATGCATGGAAGATATAGTGCTGGATTATTTGCGTTGAAAGAGTTCATCGAAGACCTGATGGACTGACTGGTAAAGAACAAAAATGCATTGAGAAGTTGGTAGAGGATGTTGGTTGTCAAATTTTTAAACATTAAAAACAGATTTAAAAATGCTGGAAGAATAAATTAATATTAAGCTTTTGTGGACCAACATTCGTAGAGACGTGTTGGTGTTGGCTCCTTTTCCTGGATTGCCTCTCTTCAGGTCTTTGTAACCTCTCAACCTCAGTTGCCTCAACTCCGTCTACAGCTATTCGACTTCTCGTTCGGAGTAAACCCCATGCAAACTCGAATCATCAGTCTCGTGCTATCCGTCTGTTCATTCTAGTCTACCACAGCTAAACCATCGCCTTCTCAAGTTGCGTGTATCTCTGACCACAAACAAGATGACCAATCGTTCCGGTCGGGAAATCGCGAATGGCGGTGTTGGAAAACTTACTGTGCTTATGGATCGTTTATATCAGTCTTGCGACGATTCCTCCATAACTTCAATCGTTCCACCGGGAAGATTTCATAGACGTAAGATGGAACGCTATTGCTTGCAGCCAATTTATCCGTAATTTTTAAAACTCAGGTACGACAACAGTTTTCTGCTTAATTATTTTTCGTGTGTATATAGTAATAATATGGTTTTGTGTCTTAATAATTTTGGTTTGGTTTCAGCCTTGGTATAGAGTGATGTAACATTCTTTCATCTCAGTTTCGTGTCATTCAGTTATGCCATCTGCCGTCTTTCGCCGTCTAACTCATTTAATGATCATCAGTTCCGAACGAAGAAAGCATATCAGAATTTACGATTCAAGAAATATTGAGTGGGGGGCGTAAATTTTATGCGGGGGAGTGTGGGGTTCTTGTCGCAGTTGCCCTCCAACCCCACCTCTTATATATCATAACTACGGTGCATTACTAAAATATATGTTGGGTTATTTTTTGGTACTGATATATTTTTATTGTATATTTTATTATGTTATTTAAATATGTTATGTGATGTCTCTGTAGATCTAAGTCCTTCATTCTCCATACGTTTTATCAAGTCGTTTTTTAGTATTTTGATATAAGCGAATTGTAGGCAATTTTCGCATCTGATGAAATATTCGTGGCTTCTTTTATTTGGCCATCCACACATATCAAACTTTGGCCTCCTTTGCCGAACAGAAAGGAAATCACAGTACTGTGACAGAAAAGTATGATTTTCATTTATTATTGGATAGTAAGCTTTCTTCTAGATGTGTTGTTGCTTCTAAGTTGTGATTTTTGTATGGCTTATTTCTTTTTTCCATCAGATTCTTCAGCTCCAGACCAGAACGTCATTCAAACAATTACAAGCACCCTTGTGCGAGGAATTTCTCCATACACCATACGGTTAAGACATTACTCAGTGTCATTGACTTTATCCAATTTTTCTATGTTTACTGGCTATGGGAGCAAATTTAATTATACTATATATAATAATAATATTAATATATATAGTGATTTAAGTATTATATATAATATAATATATATAATATATATAATATATATATTATATATTATATTATATATATATATAATATATATAAATATTATAATATATATTATAATATACTATCATTATATATATATATATATATTATATATTATATATATATGATTATATCATCAATTATATCCTATCTTCCAATACAGGTCTTTCTGGATCAGCTTTCAATTCACGCTGATTTTTCAGGGACACGCATTTTCCAATCTGCTGCTTTTTCAGGGACGCATCCTTCACCATTGCTTTTCTAGAGCTTTTATTTTTCAGGGACATACCCTTTCAGAATTGCTTTTTCTGGGATACAGCTTTTTCTGGACAGCGCTTTCCCAAGCATATTGTTTTGCCGGTCCCTGCTTTTCTTCAAGCTTGCATTTCCCATTACCTCCAGGCTATATTTACAACTTATGAACTATCAGAAGAACGGAATTCGAACATCCGAACATCTTGCAACTCCGGAAAGAACATCAAAGTTTAGTAACAGATTGTTCTCGTTTGCATCCTTTTTCTTTTCATACACATGTATTAACCTTCTTGTTCCAGGTAGTAACTAACTCCTACTCTGGAACTCGAACTCAGATCAGTTTGTTATCTAATCTAATTAGAGGCAAACCAACAGTTAACAGGACCATCAGTCTATCAGCATTTTATTCATCCTCCCTTTAGTTAAATAAACGTAAAATATCTTAAAAACGTTTTTGTTTTTCCTCTGATTGACGAATTCAGCTCTGACTTTACCTTTTCAAGGAGGGGTTCTTCACGGAGGATTGGAATCACGGGAAGTTCAGACGATTGTTGAAGAAGGAACGATTTGGAAAGTTCAGTTAATAATAATGCGGTAGTCGTTAGTAGAAAGTAATGCTAACCGTGAGTTAAAGTGGTGGGGTAGATTAACAGATTAAGATTGCAAAACTAAGGGACTAACCATTCCCAATTTGATGCCAATAGCTTTACAGTAGCTGTAGTACCACACTATTTTTTCCTATCAAAATTAATCCATTCATTAATCAATTTAACCTTGTCCCTTCTAGCTTCTGAACTCTGTCGCTGTTTTAGTCGCTGTTTACACTTTCTAAATTTATTGGGTGGTTTGGGACTCAAGCTCAGTACTAATCCGGGATTTCTTTTAGTTTGGGCGCGCCAAAGTTCCTTAGTTGGTTCCATCCGAGTGCACCCTCACTCTCCCCTTACAGCGGAGGAGTAAATCTGGGTTTGGGTAAAAGAGTTGAAGACATAGGCAAAATCTGGAGGCCTAGATGGAATTTCTGGTGAAATATAAAAAATAGAGTCGAGACTGTGATTTTGAATGGCTTTGGAAGCTAGCGTTAACAAAACGTTGTATGGAAGGTATAGTTTCAAGCAGATTGGGAGGAGAGCTCATGTAATAGTCAACCCTTATACTAGAAGGTAGGAATAGGGGAACTGTAGGAAATGAGGCGAAACTTTGGTTCACTTTTAGTGTATTTGGAAAGATATATGTCTGGTATTTTTGGTTGAAAGAGCTTCGCTCGAGTGACTGAAGGACTTGATTGGTGAAAAAAAAAGTTCATTTAGAAGTGGTAGAGATATTATAATCAATTTTTTAACATTGAAACTACAAACATAAAATGTAAGAAAGGAGAAATAAGTTGTATGTTAAGATTTTGTGGACTTGCAACAGGTGGAATGATAGGATTAATAGAGGAAGCTCTATGGCTAGTATGTTAGTGATAATGGTGGTGGTGGTAGTGCTTCCTGAATGGAGTCAAAAATGTATTCAGTGACGATACATTACGGGCGTTGTGTAGGGAATAAATGGCAGGTTGAAAATGATTAGGTTTAATATTATAATAGCGGAGTAGGGCAGGAATGTGTTTGTCTCCATGGTTATTTAATTGTATATGGATGTATTATGAAACAGAATTAGGATAAGGGGTGTGCGAGGGAGAAGGTTTAGAATGATTGGAACATGGAAGAGAAAGGATGGGTGCCTTTTATATAATGCAGGATGATTGGTTTTATGTGGTGGTGAATCTGGAAGAGATTTTTGATAGTGATTTTTGGCAGGGTGTGTAAGAAGGAGGGGTTTGAAAGTAAATGTAGATAGAGTAAGGTTTATGGTAGTGAGTGAGGAGAGTCCGCGGTGTGATGCCTCATTAAAATAGTGGGCATACTGGAAAAAAATAATCTGAGTTCTAAATATGTAAGGATAACCATGTTGGAGGATGATAAAGGGAATGGATATGAGTCAGGAATGAAGTAGGTAACACATTGAATGGTGGGAAGCGTCGTTGTGCATATTAATGTCCTTGGTGTATGTGAAGGAACTACTAATCTTTGTCGTGGCGCTAGGTTTGCATGAGAATATTGTTACCTGGTGTTAATCGTATTAGTAAGTGAAAGTAAAAGTCTGGAATAAGAGGTGATAGATCTTAGGTACAAATGGGTTAAGATTAGAATAGGTTAGGCTGTTAGGCGGAAAAAATTGATCAATAAGGAATGAACGCATTAGTGGAGAAAGGAGTCAAGAAATAATTATATATCTATAATTATATATATAGTATATATATATATATTTATATATATATATAGTATAGTATAGATATAGTATAATATATATAATATATATATTATATATAAAATATATATATATATATATTATACTATAATTATATATATATATATATAAAATAATATATATATATTTATATATATATATACTATATATATATATAATATATTTATATATAGTATATATTTAAATATATATATAATATATATTATAAATAATATATATATATTATATTATAATATTTTCTTTTCTTCTTCTTTATCTTACCTTCCTATTTTCCCAGAAGGATAGGTGCGTGAACGGGGCATCGGAAAAGAAATAGCAGTAGAAGAAGAATATGACAAAAAGTTGAAAAGAAAGCCCAGCCTTAAACCGCCCGCCGGTACCCCAGTACCATTATTTTGGTGAGAAGCTCGTCGCAATCCAGAAAATCCCACCCTAAAAGCTTCATGGGACAGCGACAGACCCTCACCGTGGTATCTCGTTCAATTGAAGCGGTTCATTCCCTTGCCCAGGTGTGGCCTACAACCACACCCCCGTCCATCCCCCCATTCAGCTCCAGTTCTCTGCCTTTCTTCTCGCCTTCTACCAAACTCCACCCATTTCTCTCAATTCAATACTATTCGTTTCCTTCGACCTCAAATCTACCTTTTTCTTCATTCTCCCAGTCCGTCGGTTATCCACACACATCTCTGCCACTTATACATCCGCTTACCAACCGACTACTCCATCATCCTTTCCATATTGCACCAAACATCTAACATACTTTCATCTTTATTTTCTCTCATTTACCCATTTATTCACAACACCACACAACTCTCTAATCAGTTCATTCCTCATTTATTTCTTCTCGTCACCTGCACTTCCCCTAAATTCGGTCCATCTTGAACACATTTGGAACTTGTATGATCTATAGTTTCCTTATTCCAGACATCAGTCTCATCTACTATACCAATAACACAGGTAACAACACCCTCATTGTAAGACCCTAGCACACTTAAGACTTTAGTCCCTTTACTCTCACCAACGATTTAATTGCACCAGCCACCTTGAAGAAAACGAAATTTTCCTACACACCTGCATCATCGTTCCCTTTTATCCAACATATACCTAAATATTTACAACTCAGATCATGTTGTTCCAGCTGCTCACCAAATAACATAACTTCACACTGAGGACTGTCCTCACCACCAACCATAGTACCTTAAACCTTAATCACGTTAACTTCAAGCCCATCCTTTTCATCAGCCCTGCCAAAATCTTCTCTACCAATCCTCTCAAACTCTCTTTAGAATTCGTCCACACAGACCAAATCTATCCGCGATATAATATGTAAGGCACCCGTCCAATCATCTCCATTCTCTTCATTCTAAAACACCATATCCTGCCATCCCCCCCTCGAATTCTTTCATAACCCCATCCAATATACAAATGGAATAACCAAATTGGAGACCTACACAACCTTGTCTCCACTCTCGATATTATCTATAACCAATCAGCCATTGACACCTATTTTATCTAACACGCCTGTCAGCTTATCGGTCTACTCATACTTTTTGATCCATGCCATAATATCACTAACAACCTGCCATAACGCTCCCTTTTACTCTATCAATACCGCCATTTGCAAAATTCCATAAAAACCTAAAGTACAAATATTATTCTTCTTCTCCGATTTCTCATCATGGACTTGTTTCAAGATGAAAGATTTGAATCCATCAACATCCTCTAAACCACTACCTAAACGCACCTTGTTCTTCACTAATCAGTCCTTCAGCTCACTCGACGCACTTCTTTCCGACCAAAAACAGCCTATTACCTTCCCTACAAACCATCAAAAAACTTATTCCCGCCTGATAATTTCTACCAGTTCCCCTTTTCTCTCTTGACCTTATATAAGGTAAACTATACTCGCTCTCCTCCAATCCTTGGATACTATATAATATATATATAGTAGATATATATATATATATATATATATATATATATATTATATATATTATATATATATATTATAGTTATAAGTATATATATGTAATATATATTAATATATATTATATAATATATTATATATATATATATATATATATAGTATATATGAGCCCGACTGCGGTTTCAGAGAGCGATACTGCATTGAAAGAGAGTGAAAAAGAAAAAGAGAATATTCATGAAAAAGGAATTGAGAGATAAGTAGAACTAGGAGAACACATTTGAGCTGGCGAGGGATTGGAACTTCTGATACTGGGAGAGAAGAGGTTTCTGAGAGAACAATCTGATCAAGCGGTGGACAAAATAACCTTTTTAGAAAAGGTAATTTACAAATAAAATTTATGTTAGAAAAAGTAGAATAATGCTTAAATTCTTATTTAAAGTTGGCTTTAGAGAAGCAAAATGTAATTCTTGGTTCTTTTTTTATATTATAAAGATTATAGTGAAAATAAATGCAGTCATACATATTCTAGAGTTCCTCTCCTGGGGAATAGAAAGATGAACCTTCGGCGGAGTCGCTCGTTATAGGTAAGAAGGTAATGGAGTCAAGCACTAACATAAGAGTAGGGCAGCCTCAGGGTAGAGCACTCGTCAATCTAGCTGAGAAACCCAGTTCGCTCACTGGTCGGAGCGTGCGTTGGCAGTGTGTGAGCATATTCCTCTTCTTGGCTCCGTCTTGGCTCAGAACCTTTTAAAAATTGAGGCCACCCCTTCTCTAGATTTTAGGGCTATCCCGTGACTAAATATGAATTGCATATAAGTTAAAAGACTTATTTATAAGTTTTAGAGAATATGTTTAAAAGATTTGTACATGAATGTTTGTTTTTTTTAGTTGGATTCGTTCTTGTTTAACAGTCATTCGAAGAGGTGGTAATTGAATGAGGCTGGGCGAATTCGGAAAAAGAAATTTTCCAGGTGTGAGTATCTAAAGGTGTGGTTGGTTTTATTTTCTTAGCTATTGTTATTATTTATATTATTTTATCCATTACTATTTTTACTAAAATTATCTTAGTCTATTATTGGATATTTTAATATTTTATTTATAGTGCTGTTTGAGAATTGGTTTCCCCGGTTTGTTTGAGTCCGAACGTTTGCCATTTCTGGGGAAGTGGAAATTTTTTAACAAAGAAGAAGAAACAAAAGCTGGAGACACTCCAGGTGACAATAATTTCCTTATTTCATATGGTTTTATCGTTTGTTAATTATTTGAAATTAAAATTTAGCTAATTTTATTTGAATTTCCACGTATCGTGTTTGAGTTAAGCTATTTATTTGATTTCTGTCTATTTTTTGCATTTTTCTAATTATTTATTGATGGTTATGGAAATGTTTATCGTTTTATTCTTAGCTTTCTAGTTTTTGTCTATAAATTAACTATTAATGACCTAGAGGGATTGGGTAAAGAAGGTGTAAAAAAAAAGTAAGCCAACACACGTAAAAAAGTATTTATTATTTTGAAAAAAAAAAAAAGAAACAAGTAAAAAATCTTTCATTTTTTTAATCAGTTTTGAGTAATCAAAGAATCCAAATGTAAAAATTTAAAATAGAAAATGGATCTATTTTTAAAGACTGGGATATTGACCATATTTTCCTAGATTTACTGATTTGACTGGAAAATTAATATGAAGACTAAAACTTGTTAAAGAAATTTATAGCATTGATTAATAAGATTTATAGATGGGAAATATGAAAATACACGTAAATCAGTGTGAAAAGTAAAAGTGAAATGTAAATAGAAGAAAAATAACATAGAGAAAAATAAATCATAAAGAAAATGAAGATTAAGATATGCATACCAAATTATGATATGAAAAAAAATTGGAAAAGTTTACAATACAAATACAATCAGATATCTTTGGATTGAAAATTAGATACAAATAAAAAAACTTTTGTTGATAAATAGGACTAAGAGAATTTTTAGTATTAGGAAATACAAATTGTAGAATTAAGGAAATTATTTAAACTTAACGTACCCTTGCCGTGGGGGTGACAAGATACTAATTTACTGTCTTTTATTTTTTTTACCAATAATCAAATTATTTCTACCTTTACGTACGCCTTGCTGTGGGGTTGGTGAGTAGGGAAATTTATTTAGATTGTTACGCTTGTGCCGTGTGGTTGGGCGTGATAGTCCTTTGGTTTGGTGGGTTTGTTTTGTTTACATAAACTCATTATTTTTTGGTTAAGGGTTTCATTTATATTGCCTGTGTTTTTTTTATGTTCTTGTTTCCGTTTTCTTGTTTCCACGACATTAACCGAGAACGCTGTGGGAAAAGTAAACCACTACAGAAGGAAATGGGGTTTGCAGGGCGTAGACAGAAAGTTGCCATATAGAAGTGAATGACGGAGGTTTTTAGTAATGGGTATGGAATGGTGGGCCTGGCAATGAGGATGACCCCATACATGAGAGAAACCATCAGTGAGGGTCTCGTCACGTCTTGTGAGCCCAGGGTGAATTTTATTTGCTGCGAAACGGAGCTCTCCTTAAGAGTATGGACTATGGAGGGGGTGAAGAAATTGGGCGGCGTGAGGGCTCCCATTTGTCGAACTTGGGTTCTGTTCTTCTACTACTTTGTTCTGATTCTGATGTATGTTGATGTCCCAAAATAAGGATGATGATGAGATGAATCAATTCACTGAATGATGATGATGATGATGATAATATAATATATTATATTAATATGATATAATATTATATATATAATCATATAATAATTACATATATATACTATATATATATTTATATATTTCCTTATATATATATATATATAGTATATTATTATATATATTTATTATATATATTAGGTTAAGTGTGGGTGCCGAACCGTAAAAAAAAAAAGTGTCCCTCCTCTAATTACTGCTTTTTGATGTAGCATTGAGATTTATGAAAAAAAACCTATGTGGTGTACTCGTTTTAGACGCCGACTCACTGTGAGTATTAATAAAAGAACAAAAAATTGTCCAAATTCTTAGGTTTAAAAATCTTTAAATTCTGTCATAATATGCTTAATATTTGGGGTGGTGACAATGTTATATAATGTTACAGCTAAAAAGATGCAGAATTTGAATTTTAAAAACAATTATATTCTATGACATTTCTTGTAACACCTATATTTAAAAAAAGGTATTACAGAAAACCTAAAAACAAATCGACTTTTTCCCAAAAGTTGAGTCATTTAATACCTATTTGGTTGGCTTTTTTCAGATTTTACATTAATATAATAAATACATCATTTTAAATTATATTAGCGATGTCTACAAGAAAACAGCAAATAACATCAATAGAATTACATTGTGGATAAATGTTTACAAGTGTTTAAAACCCTTAGAAGAAATTTCCTTTTGAAAACTCCCACTTGTAAAGCAAGGTTGCTCTGAAAAGTGTCTTTACTTAAAAGACTCATAAGGAAGGAGACAGGTGTTCAGTAGAGATGTTATCTCGGTAAACTATTCAATCTAACTGGGTATATTAAGAAAGTACTTGCAATATCTGTCATTGGAATTAAAAGAACAAAGCTTAAGCAAGTTAGCATATGAAATTTTTTTCATTCAATATTTTGACCTATGACAGAAAAAAGGAAAAGAGGACAAAAATATCAAACAGATGCAAGCTAGGTTTTTATAAAAAGGCAAAATCAACCTATTTGAATGTAGCATCAAAAAGAACCCACAAAAACTAGGCATAATGAAAAGAGGTTCTATTAAAAATGACAGAATGAAAGATTACAAGTTTTGTATGAGGTGAGTATAACATCAAAAGTTTAGACCCAGCTTTAAAGCATTTACTCAAATACTCAATTCAAACTAAAATTATATTTAACATCCAGTAGGTAGAGATAAAAAGTGTTTTGTAGAACTTTTCCATTTTCAGGATCAAAAAACCAACAGGCATGGCTACTGCACTTCTAAGCTAGTTCCTGAAACACCTTCTGAAGCCAAATTCAAAAAAAGTTATTCAAAAAAGTCTTAGTTCAAAGAAAGCTAGAAACTGGATTCTTCTGAGATGAAAGCAAGCTGCTATTTTCAAGGACTTGAAGAAGAAAGTCCTCAAGTATCTGGAGAAAAATAGATAAATCAGATCTTGAAATGTCTGAGTCATTTTTAATTAGTAATGATTCAGATCCTGATTATAGTGGAGAAATGTCAAGTTCTGAGCAAAATCGAACAAGGCTACGAATGCTTGCTGAAATATGTGACAGGTAATTTAAGTAGTTTTGTCTTAAAAGTTACAAATGCAAAGAAAAAAAAATCTCACAAATTATAGTTAAGAACACTAGACATTGAGATATATTCATACCAAATTCCTATTGAAAGCTATTTTTCTTATACATAGTACTAAAAATCTCTTTTTCAGGAATCAAATAAGTGATAGAGC
Source organism: Trachelipus rathkii (assembly GCA_015478945.1). NCBI lineage: Eukaryota > Metazoa > Arthropoda > Malacostraca > Isopoda > Trachelipodidae > Trachelipus > Trachelipus rathkii. The sequence goes on from JABUQX010123394.1 coordinate 52,632, forward strand.
TGGTGCAGCTATTGTTTCTGCTACATTGGTAGATTTTGGAGTTATCACCAAAGACAAAATGCAGCATGTTATTGACAATTAAGTCTTTGTATGTTTGGTGCCCTACTAAAGGTGAGTTCTACAATATTTAGTTATAATTATTTTAGTCTATGCTATAACTGAATCAATACTTTCGAAATAAAATTAAGAAAGAGAAAGGAAAAATTGCGGAGCACGAGAGGCGAGAAGAGAAGAAGAAATAATCCTGTTCGAAAAAAGGTCTAATCAGGAATAGGCTTCGATGCATGGCGAGATGCAACCCTTGTGAATTGTGAAATTAATGGGAAATATCAACTTAACATTGCTGGAGGAGCATTATGTCATCACTCGGTGAGCCAGGCTAAAGGTAATACTAATAGGTTATCAAGCACCTAATACAATTATGAAAGAAGCTAAAACTACCTAATTTTATAAATTTCCTTGTACTTTATGTTATAGAAATTTATATTTTCATGATGACATTTTATACCTGTTTGATCACATCACAAGGTACCAAAAAAGCGCCAAGGGAACTAGATGTATGCTCATGGAATAATACAAAACTACACGGGAAAGCTTTCAAACAAGATCTGAACTGTAGCAAAAAGGCAGATGGAATCAATGTCAATACTGGTCATTCACGTTGTTCCATTAGATATTTGGAAATATTTCTAGGAGTTCCATTACAGTGGGAATAATTTGCCATTTTGCATCCTTAAGAATGACGTTAGCTTTAAGGTCATATTTTTATGAAAAATTTTGTGGCAAAGTGGAGACCTTGTTTTCTGGAGCCATTGACTCACAGGTGAATAGCAATGTTTCCAAATGGGGTGTTGCTAAGTTTAGGCCAACCAAATCAAAAATTTGTCATACTAGACAATAAACTCATTGATGACTTATCGACTGAACAGTACTATGCTATCGCATCTGTTGGGCGTGTAATGCAAAGGGACATAGATAATGATTTGGCCTTTTATTAGAATTGGAGCCTATGAACCATTTCTCGTTGGCTACTAGCTATGCAGATCTGTGCGGTTATTTAAATGTAATGCAATTTCCTAACCTACTATACAGATCGTAAACGCTGATTTGCCGAAAATTTATAGTAAGTGTATGTTTCCCTAGTTGGTTTTTGGATATTATAGATTCAATAAATATTTTAACTGACGGTCCCAAAAAACCTATTTAATGTATTCAAAGAATCAATAAATTTCCTGATTATAATCAGGAGAAATTTGTTGATATAAGTATAGATATGAAGTTATTTTGCTCAAATTCGGTGAAAATATTCTCAACTTGGAATATTGTTGCCGACGAGGATGAAAGGTCAGAAGGAAAGAGGGTTAATTAAAGTTTTTGGCATTTAACAGCCTCATGCATAGAAGACTTTGCATGGTGAAAGATGAAATGATGTTTGTAGGGAACGGTTGAGAGTGAGTGATTGACATGACAAGATAGTGAAAGTGATTATCCTCAATGAAGTCAAAGAATTGTAGAGAGTGTTTTTAAAGCCACGAATTAAATTTGCACAAGCTGTAAAATGTGTTATTATATAAATGACCCATTTCCGCATGGCGACACAATCCATACCACCGGTTTGAGACTGATTTGAAAGAGATAAAATTACTTGAAATTACGAAAAACATCTTAAGTTAAGACATGGTGTCACAGCCAAAACTTGAAAGTACATGTAAGTAACTTGTTACTGAAGCTTCACCATCTGTGGTTGGACACAATCGCAGAGATGGAGTTATTCGAAACAAATTAGGTTCCAGGAAAGTTAAATTAAAAATTGTCACATCAAAAAGTGATTTTAAATTTTAATGTTTTTATATATTTTTTCTGTTTTACTATATAATAACTCACAGCACTACAGATGTAGAAATTTTATATCTTTGATAGTTAATGTGAACAATAGGGGGTATATATATTAAGTATCCTTGTCACTAGTTTTGTAGTATATGCCCACTATTTCCAGACAAAAAAACAATAAAAAATTTAGATTTTTGGCAATAACTTCATAAAAATTAATAATAGTTTTAGGAAAAAATGTTAATTTCGCAATAAAACATAGTTTCTCTAAATGTATGATTCTGCATCATTTTGGTAAGTAATTGATGCTTGAGCTTTTTTATAAAAGCATTTATTGATTATTTTGTATTTATAACGCCATAAAATGTCAAAATTTTCCAATTTTGAGGCATTAAAACCTATAAATGGGTCAGATGTAAAAAATAACCACTGACTTTTTTCTTCATAAATGTGTTTTACAAATCAAAAAGCCAGGATTAGGAGGGGACACTTTTTTAATTTGCTTTACAATTTTTTATTTTCAAGCCCACTAATATATATATATATATATATATATATATATAATATATGATATATATATTATTATATATATAACTTAATATATATAATATATATATATAATATATAATATATTATATATATATATATATATATATATATATATATATATATATATGATATATATATATTATATACTATAATATATTATATATATATATTAAATATATAAATATATATAATATATATATATACTATATATATATATAATTATATTTATAAATAATATAGTATATGTATATATATATATATAATATATTATATATGATATATATATATAGTTATATAATATATTAGATAATATATATATATATATAATATATAATCTATATATTATAATATAATATATAATTTATTAATATAAGTATATATAATAATATATAATATATATATATAATATATATATTATAATTATATATATTATATATAAATATAATATATCTACTAAGCGTAAACAATTTAAGTTGCTGTGGAGGACGTTTAGCTTCAGTACACTTGTGTTTCACTTACATCAGATTAAAATGAACTATACGTGTTCAACTAATTATGTTAATTGACTGAAAGATTTTCAACAACATCGTTCTTGGGAGCATGCCTGACCCCATAGTCTGAGAGTGTTATCCAATTGCAAATGGAGAGGGGATATAAGTCCATCAGGCAGTACAAAGGAAAGGCCAGTTTAGCAGGAATCATTATGACCTCCGCTTTTTATAAAGAAGACCAATTTTTTTCTCAAATCCCATACCTGAAGTATATATATAATTATATTAATATAATAAATATATATATTATATTATATATATATATATATATTATATATTTATATATATATTAATATATATATATATATAATATATATAATATATATAATATATATATAGTAGTAAATATATAATAGATAGGGTGAGTGCAACCGAACATGTTATCGGTATCCGGTCGATCTTTTTGAAGTATCGGGCATCGGTAATTTTGTTGAGTCAGTAGTATCGGTAAAAATTTTGCCGCATCACTTTTACCAACTAGCAAGCATATGCAGTCTTTAAATGATTTTTGACAATATATATATAGTATATTATATATATATATATAAATCTATATATATATATATATTAGATATATATATAATATATAGTATATATATATATAATATATATATATATAGTATATAGTATATAATATAATAAATAGTATAATAATAAGGATTGAATTATAGTACTTCAATCAAATGCGTAATAATTTCCCATATTGTGTGTTTGTGCACTGTACTTTTCGCGGCAAATGTTGCCGCAAAACTTAAACCAAATTTAATTTTTCTTTGCTTAGGTAACGAAAAATGTGTCTAGTTTATCACAATATTTTTAAATTTTTTATTGTGGTAACAAATTTGAAGGAAAACGCCTGATTATTTTTTATAAATAATTCTTAATTACGTTTATTTTCCCAAATTGAAACTAATATAGAAATACAAATGAAAAATTAAAACAAAAAACATATAGAAACAATATTTGTTAATGAACCAATCGCAACGTTTTTTACATTTCGACGTACGAAAATTTAGCATGGGCGCTTTCTTATTGACCAAATAGCCGTTGAATATTTTTGGATAAACAATGAGATGCAAAAAGCTAAATAATACAAAATTTTTTGAACTATCATAAGCAATATCCGTAATTTGTCTCGATATTTCCTGACCTATCTTTACCTGACCATTTTCTGCTTCTTTTTGTAATTGTGCTTACGCCGCATC
>JABUQX010123395.1:0-17500 GCA_015478945.1 Trachelipus rathkii
ATGACTTTGTCTCCTCGTTATCATCAGATATCATATAAGGTTCAAAGTCTTCCCTTTTGGAACAAAGGTTCCTTACCCCTTGCTCGAAGAAATCTGTATCAGCGCGAGAAGCGATGTCGTTTAAACTAGAGAGTCCTGCCTCTCTAAGATGAACAGCTAAGTCTTTTGGGCAACAGGTGAGAAATTGATCTATCACCATTAGTAGGAGTTTAAACTACTTGAAAGTCTTGGCTGAAACTTGAGAGTTCACACCACCTTGACAGAACGGTTTAATTCGATTCAGTAATTGTAATGAGCCTCATCTGTTTTGGGCTTGACTTCCTTGAACTTAGCCCTATAACCATCTTCGGTCATGTTAAATTGAATAAGGAGGGCTTCTTTTAAGCTGGAAAAATCATTAGCTAAGTTGGGAGGCAACATGCTATAAACCGACAAAGCACGTCCAGTTAAACACGCACTTAAATAAAGAGGCCATAAACTGCGATCCCAGTTTGAAGATGTCGCATAGCTCTCAAAACGTTGGATGTATGCGTCCATTTCGTACCTTAACATTGGTCGATGGGGTTACATTGCTTAAATGGACGGACGATTGAGACTGATTGGACAGTCGTATTTTTTCCAATTCAAAGTTCCGTGTGCGTTCGGCTTCTTCAGCTTTCCTATCGTCTTCATCTTTCTTGAGTTGAGCTTCCTCTCTCTTAATTTGAGCATTCCTTTCAGCTTCCTCTTTCTTAAGTTGAGCATTCCTTTCAGCTCTTTCTGCTTCAGCAATCCTCTCTTCTTTCTTGAGTTGAGCAATTCTTTCTGCTCTTTCAGCTTCAATAGTGGCTCTCTCTGCCTCAGCAACCTTCTCTTCTTTGTAAGCTTTCTCTCTTTCTTTGATGAATTCAAGAGACTCTTTGCCTTTTAGGCCTAATTCTTTAGCCATCTGGCACCAGGATTGGTAGTCCATTATTAATGTTGACAAAGTGGAGAAACCGTGAAGAATAAAAGAGATGTGAGTATCTGAATCCAGCAAGAGTGAAGTGAAGAAATACTTTCAGGCTGTATTCCTTCTCGGACAGGCCACCCAAAACGTGTCGAGATATTTTATAGGTGAGGACACGCGGGTTCAGTATCAATGAATAGTTTTTGTTGTCTAGGGGTTTGAACTATAATAAATCTTTTATATCTTGCTGAATACTAGGCTCAATTTCCAATGAGAATATTTTCCAATAATCAGGTCGCTGTGCAGGATAGCAAATCAATCAAGATCAAAGCAGAAGTTTTACTCTTCAATAATATTAAAAGATAACCCAATCACAAGTTTAAAGATCGATAGTACGAAACGCAAAAAGCCCTCATAATAATATCTCTGCCTTTTTATAATATTTGGCAGTATCTTATATATAGTAATTAACGAAAATAATAATATCGATTCTTAACTTGATAAGTCTAAAATTAATTATATCCCTATCATATTACAAGCTAATAATTTTATATCTCAATTTGCCAAAATAAATCTTCTTTTATAAAATAATAAAATTGAGTGAATTGTGAAATATTCTAAACTTAAATAAATAATAGCGAAATCAATAATAATAGTCTTTCCAAAATTAAATAAATAAACTAGTGAATCTCATAATTGAGAAATTATGGCCCTCAGGTAAGATATAACCTGACAATATATATATATATATATATATATATATATATATATATATATATATATATATATATATACATATCTTATCTTTTTATATTTATATATATATATATATATATATATATATATATATATATATATATATATATATATATATATATATATATATATATATATATATATATATATATATATATATATATATATATATATATGCAAAAATATATATATATACGAAATCGAAAATTCAAAATTACAATTATTGCCATAAACTCATACTGAAGTTAAATAATATTTGACTTTTTGTGAGCTCGAAATGTATAAAACATCCTCAACATCCTCATTTTTCAAAGAGGATGCGGATGCGGATGTGCCGTTAAGTGAGGATGCAGATGCGGATGTCAATTTAGGTGCGGATGCGGATGTGATGTCACATCACTAATATATATATATATATATATATATATATATATATATATATATATATATATATATATATATATATATATATATATATATATATATATATATATATATATATGTTTGATATATATATATATATATGCTATATATATATATATATATATATATATATATATATATATATATATATATATATATATATATATATATATATGGGCCGAAGCCATAATTAGGGAAGTCTTGTGAGTTATAAGCATGCATGACATAAAGGTTATACAGCTTTGTGAGAGGCTATTTGCGAGCCTCCTGTATACACCTCAGAACACTTGGTGCCTCTCCTGTAAATTCTTTTGTAACTACGCAGTATCATGGCTCTTCTCCCCCATTCGGGAGAAGATGCCCAAAAGAGAGAGGGGATAAGCGATCAGGGCCAATGCCGCCCGACGCGTCCCTGACTCATGGTATTTTAGCTAGGATCTCGTACAAAGAGGTCATGTTAGGGATAGGGTCTGTGCCCATTATTAATAAAGTGATTATTACGAGTGTTGTTAAAGTAATTATCAATTATATAATAGTGCATAGTCACCTGTCATAATTCAAGTTGAAACATTTCCTGTCAAAGATCGTTTATTGATAAAATAAAGCAAATACACAGAAATATCTCTCATTTGATCCACCTGCAGATTTATAGTTCCAGTGATGTGTGTTCAGGAGGGGATTAAAGCGGGACTAATCCATTAGCCATTTGGTGAAGGCCCAGAGTGACAGGGGGCATTGTTCCCCCTAATTTGGAGTCAGATAGTGCCTAAATTGCTTAAATTACCAAAATTTCAAATTGTGACAAAAAAAAAATTTCCGATTTATCTGTGTAACATGTAATGCACAAAAATCAATTTACGATGACTAAATAAAATTGATTGAGTCAGTCAATTTCCAACGTGAAGAAAGATCGTATATAAGATCTTAAATATAGGAAGAAAGATCAATTGCTATCTATAATAAAACTCGTTACCACTTGAAGTTTAGAAATTCAGACCCAAGCCTGTAACCTAATGTTCCAGAAATATTTTTGAGGTTTGACTCTATGACTCACGGAATAGTCAGAGAGCTTTTGAGTCTATAGAGATGGTGTACGAAAGAAATTGAATTCAAAGGGCTTGGCCAGAGAGCTCATAAGAGGAAATGGGAAGGGGAGGCTCCTTCCTGCCGCTCACTCAACCCCTCAGGAAGAGGAGGCCCATCACAAATTCGTCCCTCTGGCTTGAAGCTCAGTCTTTGACGCTAAAAATTCCATGAGTTAAGAGAACTTAGAGCGTCCAGTATATAGGTCTCCCTTAAAGAGACTTATAATCAATTAAGTTCTAATTAACTGCCAGTCTTCGATGCTTATGATGTAATCAATTGGCTCAGCGCTACTACAGCAATATTCAAATTGAACCATATTGATGATTCCCACGAGAGAGTTCGATTATTAGCTCCCATATTACCAACCACTTTGGTATCAAAATTAAAATTCCCGCTCCAACGGAATGCCTACCAAACACTCTTGGAAGATATCGAACGCACATACCTCCCGGCATTAAGAAATAGAATACGAGACGTCTTTAAACAAGGCATGCATCCAGAAGAGCTACCAAGCGAATATCTTCATCGCGTAAAAAGTGTCCTTGGTAACAAAAGCTTTGAAGTCCTCATCGAACATAATCCGAAATTCGCAATAGATCTATTTCTTGAGCAAATGCCTGTCAACATTCAGATGAGCGTGTATTCGCTCGCCGAAGAGAATGACTTGCTTAGAATGGTTAAAGTAGCGGATGATCTTTATAAGAACTTCGTTCAAAAAGATCGAAGAAATCAACAGCAAAATTACGAACAAACTTGGGGATCTGTGAACGCTGTACGTATGCACACAGATCGACACGAAATAGACGCTGCTGGCCAGAAGAACAGCACGCAAAACTCGGTGCACACACATGACACCGCTCCACCCAGCGATAGCCAGCTGTCGCACCAGGTGGCCCACCTTACGAAGACTGTGTCTGATTTAGCGAACGCAGTCCAACAGCTGCTTCAAGGTCAACTACACACAGCTGAGAGAGGTAATTCGAGACGTGACAAAAGTCTGTCTAGACAATCAAGGTCAGCTGATAGTAATGGGTACACAAACGCATTTAATAACGCAGCGCAAGATCTGTTTCTATCATTCTAGGTACTTATATCGTGCCTACCGCTGTGAAGGGATTGAATGTCCCTTATACCCATTACTCCATAATAATGGTGACAGAACCACCACACACACCACCTCACTAAATCCGGAAAACTAGCTGCCCGACTGTCTACCTCACCACCACAATATGGCAGTCGCAGAAAAACGGGGAACAGGAAAAGTTTCCTTTCACCCTCAAGTTCAAGTTATCAACAATCATCGCCAAGATGATAAAAAGTGCTTTAAAATAAACTCAGAAAATCATAGTGCTGATATAACTGGTGAAAATTGTACAGAAAATAAAAACGTTACAAATATAAATAACAATAATAATCAAAATACTACTACCAATACCGCTATTAATACTACTACTACTACCAATAATAATAATAATAATAATAATAATAATAATAATAATAATAATAATAAATATAATAACAATACCCACAATGAAAATAAATCCGATAATAATGATAAAAAGGACAAAGCTCCTAAAGACATCGAACCAACCGCTAGTCCCGAAAAATTTGAAAATGTAAACAGTGATATGAACAATAATCAACTGGTGAACTGTGATACTATGAAGGAAAATTGTGTAAACAGACAACCGTCATTGCTTGTGAAGGGATTGCATGTTCCCTCTCTACATAAATCTAAAGAAATACCCACCGGCAGTAGTAGTACTCAATCTGAAAATATTTTAATTGATAAAAATATTATCGTAAATGATTCAGCTGTCTCAAGATGTTATGGTAAGCTAAATGATACAAATATTATTACAACTGTAAGCCCTATGCATGAAGGGTATATCTTCTTCACATTAAATTTACCAAATAATATGGTTATGAACCAGATGAGAGAGAGTGAGAGCGATAAAACAAATAGCTTGTTAAACCCCTTTAAAAGCGCTGTTAAAGATCGCTGTAGTGACAGTAAGAATGTTACAGCCGATGTGGTGTTGAACGAGAAAGCTTGTAAAATCGACGACTTAACCTCTTACCGGGTTCATGACCGTATTAATAAAGTAAATTATCTGATTGATACTGGGGCCGCTAAAAATGTTCTGGCCGGAGGTGCTCTTGCAAATTGCAACCACCGTGTAGGCTTTGTATGCCGCCAACAATACTAAAATACCTATTTATGATGTTAAAACCATTGAAATTGACCTAGGTCTCTGTAGGAAATATATTGATACATTCTATGTTGCTAGTATTGAGATAAACATATTAGGATTGTCATTTTTAAAGAAATTTCAAATGGGCATAGATTTTAATAAAGATTTACTAATAGATTCAGTCACAAATAAAAGTATGAAATTAAATAAAAATTCAAATTTTAATATTAAGTATGCGCATGAAAACTTTCCTTCTACTCTATCAATTACTCCTCCTCCCACCACTTTGCACGCTCCTTCTAGTCCACCTCTTTTTAATGATATATTATTGAAATATAAAAGTTTATTTTGAATCCCATATTTACCTGAAAATGTCACATAAAAAATTAAGTGAAACAAATGCAAAGATGGGATGAAATTTTGAAAAATATAAAAATAATAAAAATAACAGAATGAGCATAGCCTTCATAGGTGAGGACGGTCTTGTAACTACTGATGAAGAGACCGCCTTTATACCTGAAAAAGTATTAATAGAGCTGGCCGACACCTACCCTTATAAAGTGAACGTCAGAGGACCCCCCATATCACTCAGACCCCGCAAAATTCCCCACAAACTCTATTCACAAACTGGAGCAGAATTTGACAATCTTTTAGCCACAGGGGTGTTAAGACGAACCAACTCACCCTGGTCATTCCCTGTAAGTGTCCTTGAAAAGAGCGGAGGGCGCGTCAGACTTATATCCGACTTTAGAGAGCTAAACAAAAGGGTTGAAGTCGAAACTTATGGCTTACCTCACCTTCAGGACGCGATGTTTACCCTGAAGGGAAGTAGGCTGTTCAGTAAATTGGACTTGACTCAGTCATTTTATGGGATTCCACTTCATCCAGACTCTGAAAAGTACTTCACCATAACCTCAAACCTCGGCTCCTACAGCTACCGATGCCTGCCGATGGGGTTCGTCTCATCACCATTCGTGTTCCAAGCCTTTATCGATATTCTGCTGCAAGGCCTACCAAATACTTGTACCTATATGGATGATGTCCTCATTCACTCCCAGACTGAGGAGGAGCATCAGGTCCTACTTGAGAAAGTACTAAAAAGATTACAATATTTAAACATCAGCATCAATCCCAATAAGTGTCAAATCGCTCAAAGAGAAATCGATTATTTGGGTTACACAATAAATGAAAATGGGATTAGGCCAAATTGTTATAAAATAAGTGAAATAATTGACACTCCTAAACCTAAAACTGTCAAAGAATTAAGAAGCTATCTTGGAAAGATTGGGTTTTACCGCTCGTCAGTAGTATGTTTTTGAGATATTACAGCCCCTCTTTACCTTTTCCTGAAGGGAAAGCCTTACGGAAATCGTCGCATCAGCTGGAATCCTACAGCCGAGAAAGCTTTTAAAGATAGTAAAAAGCCATAAGAAACACTGAGGTTCTTGCTTACCCAAGTCCCACGAACCCTTTCAAAATTATCGTATATTCAACAGAAGCAGCTGCGGCAGCGGTGATCCTTTCCACTACTGACGGTGACAGACCAATCGCTTTCTACAGTACAATTTTATCGCCCGCAGAACGGAAATATGATTATGCCAACAAACTGTTAGTAGTTTTGACTAAATTATTGAAGAAGTACGGATACCATTTTTACACAATCAAGAGAACTGTTGCAAAAGTACAAAAGATGTAATGATTGCAAAAACTTCAATTTACGAGAAATCCGGAGTTTAAACCTCTTATCCGCTTACCAGGTCTCATGGGAGCTAATTACCAAAAAGGACAACCCTCGTTCAGAGTATTTATTACATAATAACATTATTAATGAAGCTGGAAACGAAGAAGTTGCTGTGCGAGATCACGATGTTGAAAAGGAGGCGAAGCTAGCTACGCCCCTCCTCCCGAGCGCTGTGATTGGTTCAACCGCAAATGAGCTGACCAATCGGAGCGACGCTGTCAAAACAATAACAAAACGTAAAATAGTAAGACCTTGGAATGTACCTTACTATGAAATACCATTGCCAGGCCTAAAAAAGAGGTATGCTGAAGCCATAAAGAATGCGGCGTGTGGCAAGGTCGAAAATTCCGAAAAAGGCAAGAATGAATGGGATTTAAATAACCAAAATGTAGAGAAAGGACATTCCTCGAATGCCTCCCATGAGAAAAATCACAATTTTGACAGGAAAGGGTTGAACATAGATGAAAGAATGGAAATAGAGAAAGAGAACTTAGGAAAATTTAATAATAAAATGACTACTATAAAAGTGGATGAATTAAAGGATGCTTTACCAATAAACACTCAAATAAATTTGATCCAAGATTGCAACGACGCTCATTTAGAGCTAATAAAACGATTTAGAAAGGAAATCGATTACTTTGAAATAAACAAAGACCAAAATGAAGATGAATTCATAAAGTCACTGTTAGAAGGTAATGAAAAGAGCTCATTAATTATTAAAAAACAAGAGTTCTGGTTCAAAAAGAAAAAGATCTTTTTATATGTTGATATCTCTTTAAATTATGCCCGCGTCATCATCCCATACGTCAGAGTTGCCGATCTCATCCGTATGACACACATGCAGGGACACCTAGGTATCTCCCGCTGCCTTACTGTGTTGAAGGCCGATTTTGTGTTTAAAAATATGCATTGGAAGTTTAAAGAGGTAGTCAGGGCTTGCCCTCAATGTCAGGTGTCCAAAATCGGGCGAGGGATCAATCCTATTTACGGAAAGTACCGAGAAATTTCCTACAAATTTGAAGTCATTCATGTAGATGTCCTCAAGCTCCCTTACTGTCGGGGCTATAAGTATCTTTTAACTCTTATCGACCGCTACTCTCACTGTGACTTTCAACTTAAGGACACTCCCACAGAGAAATAGTTCAAACTTTGATAAACCAGCTAATTCCGCACTGTGCAATTCCCAGCCAAATTTTCAGATAACGGCGCGAACTTTACTTCACACTTTTTTGGGAGCGTGTACAAGCTATTAGGGATACTCCACACCACGACCAGTACATATAACCCCCAATCGAACGGGAAATGTGAGATGGTGAATAAAATGATTATTAACAGTATTAGAGCCATGTTGGCAGAGCCTACCATGAAAACACAAGAATGGTTGGACGTCTTACCCTTCGTCTTATTCTCTCTCCGGCTAGCACCCATCTGGGAGAAGGGTATCAGCTCCAGCAAGTTGTTGTACGGCCAGAATATAAACATCCCTGACGGCCTAGTAAGCACATCTGTCCCAGGAGGTCCAAAATCATACGACACGTACATTGAAAGAATAACAGAATTGATGGCCAAACCCTTAGCTCAAAGAACAAATCTGCGAAATCGTAACATCTTTCTCCCCAGGAACGTAAAGGAAGCAAAATTTCTACTGGTAAAGAACCAGCAATACAACGTCGGAAAGCTATCTGCCAAATACCACGGCCCCTATAGGGTTGTCAAGATCACAAACAGTAATGCTCATATAATAAAGGGTGATAAAGTAGGTTAAAATCCTCTACGAACCAGTCCCCGATCCTTCAGACCGAAAGAAAAACTCGGAATGAAAAAAAATAGAGGAAGGAAGTGGGAGACAAAAGTGATTATCTCTTGAGAAAAATAAGAGACAAAGACGATGATGTGGAAACTAATACGTGTACAAAACCGATTGTTAAAGTGTGTTGTTATCCATATATTGTAGTTCTTTCTCCCTTTTTCAAGTAGCATTTTCAACTATTCTTTCCACTTTCCTATGCATTTCATGTATCAATCCGAAGGAGTGTGAGAAGGAACCTTTGCGTAAACAGAACCCTCAAGCTTCACTTGAGATTTCTGAGACAAATGTTCCTTTACACAACCAAGGTCACCAAGAAGATGGGCCGAAGCCATAATTAGGGAGTCTTGTGAGTCATAAGCATGCATGACACAAAAGGTTATACAGCTTTGTAAGAGGCTATTTTGCCAGCCTCTTGTATACACCTCAGAACACTTGGTGCCTCTCCTGTAAATTCTTTTGTAACTACGCAGTATCATGGCTCTTCTCCCCCATTCGGAAGAAGATGCCCAAAGGAGAGAGGGGATAAGCGACAGGGCCGAGGCGGTCCTGACGCGCTCCTCACTCTGGATATTTTAGCTAGGACTCGAATCAATGAGGTCCTGTTAGAGGGATTTTAGCTAGGATCTCGACACAAGAGGTCAGGTTAGGGATAGGGTCTGTGCCCATTATTAATAGAGTGATTATTACGAGTGATTTAAAGTAATTATCATCGACATTTTTCTTGTTGAAACTTGTCATCTGTACAGTACTACCGTTTACTGATAAAATAAAAAATTAAATTAACTCTTTGGTCCACCGTCATATTTCTATTTCAGTAATTAATATTCGAAGGGGATTAAAGCGAGATTAATCCATTAAACACATATATATATATATATATATATATATATATATATATATATATATATATATATATATATATATATATATATACTATATATATATATATATATATATATATATATATATATATATATATATATATATATAGAGTTCCACCAGGAGTATACTGTCTGAAGAAATTCTGCGGAGATTTTACACTGCTTCGTTGACTTCAAGAATATGAAAACGAAAGCACGGTAATTGTTACCCAGAGCGTATTTATCTTGGTAAATAGTTATAACACCATTATTACCTTTGAACTTGTATTTGGTTGTGTAAATCTTATTCATATTCATGTTCATAGCAGATGTCAAAATTATGTGATTTCAATTCCTTTATCATATTCTTGATTTATATTTCATATACTACCTTATATATATATATATATATATATATATATATATATATATATATATATATATATATATATATATATATATATATATATATATATATATATATATATATATATATATATATATATATATATACTATATATATATATATAACTATATACTATATATGACATTTGACAACTTGCTTTGTCAGTTCCTTTTATGATAGTTTTGTTTCTATTTAAGAAAAGTATATTCAAATTACACAATTTCGTTTTTTATAATTAGGATAATAGTTTTATCGTTAGGTTTATTGATACCATAAAATAAGAAAAGAAAATAATTATTTAAAATAAAATTTACATATTAACAAAACCTTAAAACCAACACTTTGGACTTAACTGAGCAGCGAGCAACGTCGCGGTTGTCGCGGTACGGCAACGTCTTGCATTTCCCCACTGCTTGCAAAATATATTTTCTCTCTAGCCAATAGGAGAAGCATTGTGAATTAATAAATTATTAATTTCTTAATTTTTTTACATTCAGACATTTTCGTAGTCATTTGGTATTTTAATTTTTGTTTTGGCAATTTTATGGGTTATCTTTCTGTTTATAATCTTAATGAAGTGCGTATGAAAACTTTTTTCTTTCAATTAAGTTTATATATATATATATATATATATATATATATATATATATATATATATATATACTATATATATATATATATATATATATATATATATATGGCAATATCTGTTCGTTCTGTAATTACTTGCTGCAAAAATGTTGGGTCCCGGAAAAGGAAGTAAAGTGAAGGCTAAGCCGAAGACTCGCTCGAGTCGTGCAGGACTCCAGTTCCCAGTTGGACTATTCATTGTCTTTTGAGAAAATTAAACTGCTAACTGAGTTGAGGCCGGAGCTCCAGGATACCTTGCTGCTGTAATGGTTTATTTGGCACTTCATCACATTTATTTGGCTGCTGAAGTTGTTGAGTTGGCTGGTAACTCAGCCAGAGATAAAAAGAAAATTTATCATTCTGCGTCATCTTCAACTTGCCATCAGAAACAATGAGGAATTGAGCAAACTCCTTTCTGGTGTTGCCATTGCTCAAGGAGGCATTCTTCCTAGTATCCAGGCAGTTCTCCTTCCCAAGAAGACCAAAGAGAAGTAAACTAAAGAACCATATTATATGGTTATAATTATATAGTAGTAGGGCCCAAAGTTGATAGTACCATAGCAACTGATTTTGATGTCTAGCAATGGGAGTCTTAGAGATGTATCCCCCTGAAACCTGGTACCCCTACTTTTGATGACCTAACATCTTTTTAGACGAGGTTTTGTGTCTGTGTAGAGGGGTTCCGAGTCCCCAAACTTGGTTATGGCCTTAGTTAGATGGTAAATAAGCTGCCAATATGGTTCTAGGAGAATGTTCTATATATATTCTATATTATATTTAAGGTATTGCCTCATTGGGAAAGTTTGATTTTTTATTCTCATGTTCTATGGTCATATACGGTTGAAAGTTAATATACTTATAGGTGATGGTATCACCTTGTTATAGATGAGGTTACATTTTTTTTTTTTTTTTTTTATAATTAAAAGTTCACACCTCACAGGCATAGCCATATTCAAGGAGGGAACTTCTCCTAGGTAATTTCTACCTAGGATTCGAACCTGCGACCTTGCCATGCGACTCCGTCGCTCTCCCGTTTGATCCACGGTAGCGGCTGTAGCGGATGTGACTGTAGCCCCCTTAAGTTTTAGAATGCCCTTTACAGTATCAAAGAAAAGTTGTATCCCCTGATATATGATATACTCTTTTCAGTAATGATGCCCAGCAATATATACATATACCGTGGCTCAAACGGTAGAGCGATGGAGTCGCATGGCAAGGTCGCAGGTTCGAATCCTAGTTTGAATGCTAGGTAGAAATTACCTAAAGAAGTTCCCCTCCTTGAATAGGGCTATGCCCGTGAGGTGTGAATTACATTAAAAAAAAATAAAATAAAATATATATATATATATATATTTTTATATATATATATATATATATATATATATATATATATATATATATATATATATATATATAATATAAATATAGAATGTGTGTCACACTACAAAAACGATACTAATCATTTTGGAAAAAAAAATTTAAAAATATAATGAAAAAAGTAAAAAGAATTGATACTGTATATATATTTTTTTCACTTCACACTAAGCTAACAAAAATTTTAAATTTGACTTATGTACCTAAAGTTTGTAAAGCAAAATTATGAATGTAGGTACCATAACAGAAATAGTTTCAGACGATGATATTTTATTAGCATTTTTACAAGTTAATAACCTTATTTTAAAGTGAGAAAAATTGTGAAATATGTAAGAATAAATGTAGAATATTCAAGATAAAGGAAAAATTCTTCTTCAGGTGTTCGTCAAGAAATTGCAATAAATTCTACACGGTTTCGCCTGCGAATTTTTGGCTACATAACGCAAAACTGTCATACAAAAATGTACTTTTTTTTTATTTACATTGTTAATGAATGTACTTTAACTCAAATAAAGAGCATTCTTAATTTAAGTCAACAAACATGTGTAGACTGATTTAGTTTTTGTCGAGAGATTTGCATTTTAGAATGCATGCAATTTAATAAGAATAATTTTACTTCCGCTTTACACTTTGTATTACTTTAATTAAAGGAATACCATAGGGTAAACCGCAAAGATGGCAGGAGTCGGGGTCTCTCGGCCTCCCGGTGGACGACGGGGGGGGACTTCGTCCCCCCCTCTGTCCCCCGTCGGCTCGAGCCCCCTAAATGGGGGAAAATAATTTTTTTAAAGTATTTCCGACGAAAAATGCAAAAAAAAAAAAAAAAAAATAAAAAACCACCCCCTTATCTTGTCTTTCTGATTCCAAATATATAATTTGTTTTACTGTAGGTGCTGCCGTTATCTAGTTACATGCTGTCAGCTTTAGACACTGACCATATATATATATATATATATATATATATATATATATATATATATATATATATATATATATATATATATATAATATATATATATATATATCAGTGAAGCTCATTTTTCAGAAATATTAATTCTTTTTTTTGTTTTATTTTGCAAAAAAAAAGGTAAAAAATTAAATTCTCAAAATATTTAGTTGATTACTTTAACTTTCGTTGTGTGGACACACGTTCTAGACTTCAACCATATATATATAGTATATATATATATATATATATATAATATATATTATATATATATATATATATATATATATATATAATATATATATTATTATATTATATTATATATATATATCCGTATATATATATATATATATACCGTAAACGGGGCAATTCGGTCCAAAATCAGGGGTACTCAAAATGCTAAGGTTTATGAAGACTAATTTTTATTTTTTTTTCAAAAATTTTTTTTTTTTTTTTTTAATGTTTCATTTGGATAAGAAATAGTATAATTGTATTTGTATATATAATTTAGGATTAATGTTAGAAGCCGATAAGTAACATGGACCGAAATTGCCCCACGATTTTGGGGGGCGGGGCAATTCGGTCCACTTCAATTTTCACATCCCTAAGAATCCTCATTAAAGTGTTTTATTTAATAAACTATGATCAGTCAGTTTTAAATTTTTAAACAATGCACCTAATTTATAACAATATTATTTTAAGAAATTAGGTTCGAAAACGTAATAAAATGTTCGAGTTTGCGTTCGTATTTGTCAAACTGTAAAATTCGGTACAACAAAGGCTCGCCTAAAACGTAATGGAATTTCCCTTAATTCTTAAGGTTGCCTATTCTTTTTTATTCTGTAGTTATACAGAATTAAAGGAATTCTTTATGTTTGGTGAGCGTTTTTTACGATTTTTTGCGATGTTTTGACAAAAATGAAATGCAAACGCTGTTTGACGAAAATGAACGCAAGCTCAGCGTTTTAGTCTCTTTTTAAAACATAATGGTATTACAATATTATTTTAAGAATTTGGTTTGAAAACTAATAAAATGTTCGAGTTTGCATTCGTTTTTGTCAAAAGGCAAAAATCGTAAAAAAAATGCTCACTAAACGTAAGGAATTCCTTAATTCTTTTGTATTCTATATTAACACAGAATTAAAGAAATTCTTTACGTTGGTGAGCGTTTTTTTTACGATTTTGCGCTGTTTGACAAAAACGAACTGTAGTAAAAAATTCTGTAAGGTTGCAATTCTTTTTTATTTTATAATTCAACCATAAATAAGGAAATTCTTTACGTTTGGTGAGCGTTTTTTTTTACGATTTTTGGCGCTGTTTGACAAAAACGAACGCAAACAATGTTTGATCACAAAACGAATACAAACTCGAGCCGTTTTGGCATATTAACGTTTTCGTAAGATACAATGCAAAGAACGAAAACTGCTTTAAGGGTCCTGGCAAACATCATCAGCAGAAGTATCCTTTGTATCCCTGCTGTGTTACTTTTGCGTAAGTGTGAACCATCTTGCTGAAAAAAATTTTTACAAGTTAATTAGGCCTATGTTGAAAAACTTTACCTACCTATCTTGCTGTAAAAGTGTAAAAATTATTTTAAACATTATATTTCGGACATCTTTTTGTAAAAGAGTATTAAAAAATTTAATTTAATGAAGATTTCAATGTGGACCGAATTGCCCCATGCAAATTTTTAAACCTGGACCGAATTGCCCCATGTTACAATTTTTAAAATAAAACATATTTATCTCTTGCCTGAATGACTCCAACGATTGCATTAAGGTTATGAACTATTTTTAAGTACTATATCTTGGTACCAATAATGTAGTACAATTATTTTGACCTGTATGATTCTTAGCAATAAGCCTAAAATTTTCCCGATTTTATAGTGCTCAGAAAAAGAAAAAAAAATCACAAAATTAATGGACTTAAATAAAGGTTTCATAAAAAATTAATACCTAAGACATAAAAAATACATTATTTTACATCTTTAAAGATATATTTTACATCGTATAGGCTATTTTGAGCCACTGGACTGAATTGCCCCACGTGGTCCGAATAGCCCCACATGGACCGAATTACCCCGTTTTACGGTATATATATATATATATATATATATATATATATTATATATATATATATATATATTATATATATATATATATATATATATATATTATATATATATATATATATATATTCCTATATATATAATATGTATATATAATATATATAGTATATATATATATATATATATATATTATATATATTTATATATATTATATATAATATATATATATATATATATATATATATATATATATATATATATATATATATAATTTTAAGGACTTCCATATGATAAGTTAGAATTTCAGTTTTTAATTCAGTTTGCATTATATAATGGAACTACTACAAGAAAATAATACTTGTGGACAAACTCTTCTCAGACTTGTAGCACGAGGCAATTCTATTCTTGCTGAAATTATGAGATTGTCTAATTACATACCTCTTGAATTTAGGTTAGTTATATTATTATTATTATTATTATTATTATTATTATTATTTTTATTATTGGCAGTAATGAATAGGTGATAGTGAATGTTTATGGGTTTATTGGTTAGATGAATTGTGTTTTTTTAGGGATGGGATAATAGGCAGAGCGAGAAAGTTGAAGAATGGTAAATCTGGAGATATAGATAGAATTACTGGTGAAATGATCAAGAATGGATGTGAAATTGTGATTGACTGGATATGGAAGTCGTGTAATAAAGGATTTGTGGAGGGTATAGTTCTGAAGGATTGGAGGAAAGCAATAATAGTACCATTATATAAGGGTAATGGGAACTATAGGGAATTAGTTTATTGAGTATTGTTGGGAAGATATATGCTGATATTTTGGTTAAAAGAATGCTTTGAGTGACTGAGACTGATTGACAAAGAACAAGGTGTGTTTAGAAGTGGTAGAGGATGTGTAGATCAAATCTTCACATTGAAACAAATGATTGAGAAAATGAGAGAGAAGAAAATAAATTATATTTAGGTTTATTTAACTTGCACAAGGTGTATGACAGGATTAACAGAGAAACACTGTGGCCATTGTTAATGATATATGGTGTTAATAGTAGGCTTCTGAATGGAAACAAATGTATGTATGTACTCAGCAATTATGGGAGGAGAAGGCTGGGGGCTTTATAAGCTAGACTTGAAACATTCTTTTTTGGAAACGTAGATGGCCTAGTGGATAGAGCTCCTGGTTACTGTTAACTCAGCGATGCGGAGTCCAGTGTTAGAATCCCGCTGATGGAGAGTAAAATCTCCTTTGACTCATTCATGAATAAATGGAGTGGAAAGTGAATTTATTTTTTTTTATTTTTTTTTTTACAGAGATAAACACCGTCACTCACGGGCAGAGCCCTAATCAAGGAGGAGGTGTAAAATGGTTTAATATTAATAATGGATTGAGGCAATGATGTGTAATGTCTCTTTGGCTATTAATTTGTTTATGGATGGGGTGATGAAGAATTGAAGTGGCAGAGGTAGGTGTTAGATTGATGGGGAATGGAAGAGAATGAGGGTGCCCTGCCTTAAATATATGCTGATGATTTGGTTTTGTGTGGCAAATCTGAAGAAAGTTTGAGAGGATTGGTAGAGGGGTTTGACAGGGTGAGTAAAAGGAGGGTTTAAAAGTAAATGTAGATAAGAGTAAAGTGATGGTAGTGAGTGAGGAGGGTCCGTGGTTTGTAATGCTGTCAGATAATGAGCAATTGGAGCAAGTATCTGAGTTTAAATATTTAGGATATTATATATATATATATATTATATTATATATACTATAATATACATTATATTATATATTAATATAGATTATAGATATTAATCTGGTTGATAAAATAGTGCAAAACAAAATAGTAATGGTATTTATATTTTTTTTATATATATATATTATATATATATATATATATATATATATATATATATATTATATATTATATATATATATACTATAATATATTATATATTTATATATATATATATATATACCGGTAATATATATATAGTATATATATATATATATAATATTATATATATATTATAATTAGTATATATATATATATTATATATATATAATATCCGTATATATATATATATATATATATATATATTATATATATATTATTATATATAATATATATATATATATATATATATATACATATAATATATAGATATATATAATATATATATATATATATATATATACGGTATATAATATATACTTATATATATTATATATATATATATATATATTATATATATATATATATATATTATATATATATATATA
>JABUQX010123395.1:22500-30000 GCA_015478945.1 Trachelipus rathkii
TATATTTATATTAATTTATATATATTAATTTTATATATTTAATCTATATAATATATATATATATATAATTATATTAATATATATATATTAATTATATATTATATATATATATATATATATATATATATATATATTTATTATATATATATATATTATATATATATATATATATATTATATATATTTTTTCTTTTCTTCACCCTTCCTCTTATGCCCCCAAGACTGGTGGTAAGGTGTGTAACAAGCATCAGAAAAGAAAAGCAGTAGGAGAACATAACAAAAGTCGAAAGAAAAGCCCAGCCTTACCGCCCCGTCTGTACCATTAAATTAGTGAGAGCTCGTTACAGACAGAAATCACCCTAGAGCATCATGGGACAGCGACGGCCCTCACCATGGTAAATCGTCAATGTAAGGGTTTATCCCCTGCCCAGGTGGGCCACAACCCATGCCCCATACAAAACCCCGCCATTCTCTCCTATCAAGGCCCCTTTATTCTCGCCTCTGCCAAACTCACATTTTCTCTCTTCAGACATTCGTTCACCGACTCAATCCACTTTCTCTTCGGTCTCCCAGCGGTCGGTTCCCAACACACCACCAACTATACACTGCTTAAACCAACCGCACTATCATTCTCCCTTTCCATGACCAAACCCATCTCAACATACTTTCATTTATTGCCTCTCATTTAACCCCTTTCTTCAACCCACAACCACTCTCTAATCACGTTCATTCCTACTCTTTTCATTCTTCTCACACCTAGCACACCCTAAAGATTGTCCATCTAACACATTGAACTTTATCTATACCTCTTACTTCAGACCATAGTCTCACTACCATACAATAACCCAGGTAAACATACGCCTCATGTAAGACCCTAGAACACTTTAAGACTTAGTCCCTTTGCATTCACCAAACGATTTTAATTGCACCAGCACCTCCTGCCATTCACAACTTTCCTAGCTACACTCTGCATCGTCCGTTCCCTTCTCATCAAACATATACCCTAAATTATTTAAACTCAGAACTTGTTTCAGCTGCTCACCTTCTAAATAACTTCACACTTAGGAGTGTCCTCACTCACAACGCATAACCTTACTCTTATCCACTTTTACTTTCAAACCCCTACTTACACACACTGCCAAATCTCTCTACCATACCCTCTCAAGACTCTCTTCAGCATTCGCCCACACAGAACCAAATCATACCGCATATATAGGTAGGCAACCCTCACTTCAAACTCCATTCTCCCACCATTTATTACACATTTCCTGCCATCCCCACATCGAATTTTTCATAACCCGATCCATATACAAATTGAATACCAAGGAGACATAACACCACCCTGTCTAACTCCGCTATTAATCCTAAATCAATCACCATTGACACCATTTATTTCTTACACACGCTTCATATCGTCAATACATACTTTTGATTCATTCAGAAGCCTACCACCAACACCATATATCACTAACACCTGCAATAACGCTTCCCTATTAACTCTATCATACGCCTGTTGCAAAATCCATAAAACCTAAATACGATAAATACAAAAACATATATATATATATATATATATAATATATATATTATTATATATATATATATATATTATATATATAATAATATATAATAATATTATATATATATATATATATATATATATATATATATAATATATATATCTATAATATATATTTATATACTGTATATATATATATATTATATATATAATATACACTATATTATATATATATATATATAATATATATATATATATATATATATATATATATATATATAAATATATATATATATATATATATATATATATATATATTAATATATATATATATATATATATATATATATATATATATTATATTATATATATATATATATATATATATATATATATATATATATATATATATATATATATAGGGGTGGGATAAAAAAAAAACCGTTTCGTTTTTTTTAAAAAAAAAAACACTTTTTTTTTTAAAAAGACCAATGGCCAAAATTTTTGGTTTTTTTTTGTTTTTTTTTAAATAACTTATTTTTCATATATATCAAGTCTTTTTAGGGTATTTAGCATTAAAATACAGTAAATACAATATGTTAAAAGAGGTATACAATATATAAAGTAGAGTTTAGTACTTAATAAAGTTTTATTAGTGCTCTAGGGCATATAATTATTACATTTCACATGATCTGATTATTATTATTATTATTATTATTATTATTATTTAATTATTATTATTGATATTATATTATTATTATTATTAATATTTTATTTATATATAATATATATAATATATATACTAATATATATATATATATATATATATATATATATATATATATATATACTATATATATATATATATATATATTATGCCAGAATAATTATATTATAGTATATATATATATATATATATATATATGATATATATATATTATATATATATGAATATTATATATATATATATATAGTATATATATATATATAATAATATATAGATATAATATAGATATAATATATGTAGTAGGTAGACGTACGATATATATATGAGCTGATTATGTCTAATAAAATAATTCTTTCAGATCTACCTGCTTTTCACTCCCAAGACTGGTGGATAAGAGTGCCGGTAACAAGCATTAGAAAAAAAAGCAGTAGAAGAATACTGGACTAACAAAATGTCAGAAAAGAAGAGCCAGCCTTCCTTAATTCTCCTCTGTTCCCATTAATTAGATAAGCCCTCGCAGGTCAGAAAATCTACTCCTTAGCTTCATGGACTGCGACGGACCCTCACTAATGGTAAATCGTCAGTGAAAGGGTTCATCCCTTACCCAGGTGGGCCACAACCATCACACCCATTTACACAAATCTCCTGGCGGGCAGCTCCAGCTAGAGAAATGCGGAATCGAGAGCTTGTGCTGCCTAGGACTCTTCGGATATTGGTACCGAGACGTATTGACCCGCGCGAATAATGCGTGAATGAGTGAGAGTTGGTCGTATGGTGAGTTTGCGTCAACATATTTACAAACCCCGCCATTCTCTCTATTATGCACCTTATTCTGCTCTGTCAACTCACACTTTCCTCCTTCAGATATTCGTTTTACTGACTCAATCCACTTTTCTTCGATCTCCCAGCCCTTGGTTTTCAACACACTCGCCACTTTACATCTGGCTTAAAAACCGACTAGCATTCATCCTTTCCACACATGCCCAAACCATCTCAACATACTTTCATTTAATCTCTCGTTTACCCTTTCATCACACAACACAACTCTCTAATATGTTCATTCTTATTTTATCAAATTCTTATCTCACACTAGATGCCCCTAAGATTGTCATCTTCAACACCATTGAACTTCTAGATCTATATTCTTATTCGCAGACCATAGTCTCACTAACTATACAATAACACAGGTAACAACATACCGTCATGTAAGACCCCTGCGCACTAAAGACTTAGTCCCTTTACTTCCACCAACGATTTAAATGCACCAGCCACCTTCTGCCATTTCACAACTTTCCTACTAAACTCTGCATCATCGTTCCCCTTCTCATCCAACATATACCCCAAATATTTTAAACTCAGACACTTTGTCCAGCTGCTCACCATCCTAACATAACTTCACACTGAGGACTGACCTCCACTCACAACCATAACCTAACTTCTTATCTAGTTTACTTTCACAAAAACACAAGAACAAAAATAAACCCATCCTTTTACCACACGCCTGCCAATCTCTCTACCATCCTCTCAAACTCTTTCAGATTCGCACACAAAACCAAATCAATCCGCATATAATCGGTAGGGCACCCTCCACTCATCTCCATCATTCTAACACCATTTCCTGTCACGCCAACCTTCAATCTTTCATAACCCATCCATATACAAATTGAATAACCAAAGAGACATAAACAACCCTGGCTCACTCCGCTATTAATACTAAAGCAATCACTTTTGAACTCCATATATTCTTACACACGCCTCACTATCGTCACACATACTTTTTATTCTTCCAATCAGAAGCCTATCACCAACACTATATATCACTAACACCTGCCATAGACCTTCCCTATTAACGCCTATCATACCCCGGTTGGCAAATCCATAAAACCCTAAATACAATTTATTCTTCCTCTCTCTAATTTTTTCTATCATTTTCTTCAATGTAAAGATTTGATCACACATCCTCTACCACTCTAAGCCACTGTGTTTTCACCAATAAGTCCTTCAGTCACTCGGAGCACTCTTTCGACCAAAAACACCAGCATATATCTTCCTACAACACTCAATAAACTTAATCCCCTATAATTTTTCTACAGTTCTCTTTATCTCCCTTACCCTTATTAAAGGTACTATTACTGCTCTCCTCAATCCCTCGGAACTATACCCCTCATAAAACGCTTTATTACACAACTTCCAAGATCCAATCAATCACCATCTTGCCTCATTCTTGGATCATTTCACCAGTAATTTTCATCTAACCTGCAGATTTACCATTCTTCAACTTTTCTCACTCTACCCATTTCCTCCTCTTTGCTAATAACCTCATCCCCAAAATACCTATTCCTTTTGTACCATCAAACCCACACCCAGTCATTATCACCTCATCATTACTGCCAATATTAAACAGATTTTCGAAGTGTTCTTTCCATACCAAAAACTCCACCACATCCATTTCTTCAGTTACGAGAAAACACCATCCCTATTCATTATTCTATGCAGGTTCCCCTTATTCTAATTCTTAACCTTTTCCGCTTCTTCCAGAAGAGCTTCCTATTCCCTTGTTGTCCCCATTCATTCCCTTCCAAACTGTTCATTTATCTCTTCTTTTCTCTTACGTATGCATCTTTTTAGCATTCCTTTTTTCTCCTTATATAATTCCAAGCAACTTTCTTTTGAAACTTATCATTTTGCTTTTAGTACATTCAAACCATGCTTCTTTTTACTTTTAACCCTCCGCATCACCTGCTTCATTCCACCACTCACTGTTAACATTCTACTTCCTACTTTAGCACACCCACATACTTCTTTTGCACTTCTAACAATTTCTTCCTTCATTTGCTTCCAGATTTATTCAGTTTCAACTTGTCCACATTCAAACTGATTAACTTGCGAGCGTTCTTACATGCTTATCCTTATTAACTTGTTCACTAAACTTCTCACTCTTAATTTTACCCACTTCTTCCGTATCACCTTCCTCTCCAACCAAGCCCCCACTAACTTAATTTTACATAGAACAAACATAATGATCCGATAATCCCATTCTAAACCCCTCACTGATTTAACATCCAATACATACTTCAACATCATCCTCTTCACCAACACAAAATCATCATAACTTTTTCACTTCGATACCATCTCTACCTACACCAACTCTAGTTACTTTAGAATACTCTTGTGTTTAAAGAAAGGATTACTTACACACATACCTCTCCCTCACAGAAATCAATCACCTTCCTACATTCTCATTTTTGCCTGACACCCCAAACCAACCTGGTATACCATCCTTTTTTTGAATCATAATATAATAATATATATATATATATATATATAATATATATATACACAATATATATATAAAATATATATAAATAAAAAATATATATATTATAAAAAATATATATATATATATATAATAAATATATATTTATTATATATATATGTACACTTGTATATATAAAATACGTATAATAGTCCAAATCTTTAGGCTAAGAGGGTATTGGATACTAACTGTATAATTTAAACAACATCATTTATTATAACATAAAAAGAGGTAATTTTAAAAAACAAACAAAAAAAAACATTTTGTTTTAAAAAAAAACGTGTTTTTTTTTCAAAAAAAAAACAAATTAAAAAAAACCGTTTTTTTCACAACCCTATATATATATATATATAGAGGGTGGTTAAATTTTAAGGGCCGATGTTGATTTTGAATAAAACACAAATTACTTAGGAATTTATTGTCATTTTTTTTATTATGATAATATGGTATGGTTCAATTATGTATGGAACAAAATATCGGCCAAATGGCCGCCGCGACCTCGGCGGCACACCTCCATCCGATGGTCAAAATTTTCGATGACGCTGAGGCATAATTGAGGTTCTATGCCGTTAATGTGCCGAATTATCTCATCCTTTAGCTCTTGAATTGTTGCTGGCTTATCGACGTACACCTTTTCTTTCAAATAACCCCAAAGAAAGAAGTCCAACGGTGTCAAATCACATGATCTTGGCGGCCAATTGACATCGCCACCACGTGAGATAACACGGCCATTGAATTTGTCGCGCAAAAGAGCCATTGTTTCGTTAGCTGTGTGGCAAGTGGCACCGTCCTGTTGAAACCACATATCGTCCACATCTATACCTTCCAATTCGTGCCATAAAAAGTTCGTTATCATCTCACGATAGCGAACACCATTCACAGTAACTGCCTGACCGGCCTCATTTTGGAAAAAATACGGCCCGATGATGCCGCCAGCCCATAAACCGCACCAAACAGTCACTCTTTGTGGGTGCATTGGTTTTTCGACAATCACTCTTGGATTATCATTCGCCCAAATGCGGCAATTCTGCTTATTGACGAATCCAGTGAGGTGAAAATGTGCCTCATCACTGAAGATGATTTTCTTCGAAAATTGATCATCCACTGTTGCCATTTCTTGCCACCATTCTGACCATTGACGACGTTTTGTATGGTCAAGAGGCTTTTTTTTTTTTTTTTTTTTTTTTTTTTTTTTTTTTTTTTTTTTTTTTTTTTTTTTTTTTTTTTTTTTTTTTTTTTTTTTTTTTTTTTTTTTTGGTAAAGCGCTTTAAATGCAGTCTTTATGCATAATGTCATTAACCACGAGCGTGAGAGGTGCAATTGTTGGGCACGACGACGAGTTGAAGTGGATGGCTCCTCAGCCACACTATCGCGAACAGCAGCAATATTTTCTGCAGTACGAGCTGTACGAGCATGCACTGGTCTTTTCAAATCTCCTACAGACCCGGTTTGCTCAAATTTTTTCACGATTTTTCCGATTGTACGCACATTTGGACGATTAAATTGACCAAAAAAATCACGAAGTGCACGATATGCATTTTGATTTGAACGCCCATTTTCATAATAAGCCTGAATAACTTTAACACGTTGCTCCATTGTGTATCTTTCCATGGTTCAAATTGAGTAAGTCTGAAATTGAAAAATGTCAAATGAAATGCAGTAAAAAAATTGACGTTTAGGTGTGGTTCACATTCAGCATCGGCCCATACAATTTAACCCCTTATATTATATAATATATATATATATATATTATATAATATATATATATAGTATATATATATAAATATATATATATTATATTAATATATATATATATATATAATATATATATATAATTATTATATATATATATATATATATATAAATATATTTTTATTTGTATTTTACATCTATATCTATTCTGTTATATACAAATCTCATAGAATAATTTGTATTATAT
>JABUQX010123396.1:0-17947 GCA_015478945.1 Trachelipus rathkii
AGAGAGAGGATTATTTATTTGTTTTTTATTATTTATATTTATATCTTATTTACATATATGTTATTTATATATTATATTTATATTATTATATATTATTATATATTTATATTATTTTATTTATTATTAATACTATATTTTTTAATCATATATATAATATTGTTATTTTATTTATATTATCTATTATAATATAGATGTTTTTATTATTATATAATATTATTTTCTATATTTATTATTATTATTATATTTATATTTATTATTATTATTATTTTATTATAAATATTTCTTATTATTATATTTATTGCGAAATAGATTTATTTTATTTTATTATATATTGTTTATTTTGTATTGTATATTTATTCGTTTTATTTTTTTAATCTAATCTTAATTTTTTTTATATATATATATCAAATATATATATAATATATATATATATTATTATATATTATTAGATATTATTTTACATTCTTATCTTATATTACTACTATTTTATTTTATTATTCTTATTTTTATTATATTTAATTTTTTTTTTTATTATATTATTTTTTTTTTTGTTAATTTACTATATAGTATTTTTAGTATTATATTATCTTATATATTATTTTTTAATTGTCTTGTGTCCAACAACAGGTTTGTGAAGCCTCTCTTGGAAGACAGGTAATACATTACATCTGGTTCAACATACTTTTTGTGTGGCATGTATGGTTTCCCAACGTTTATCGTGTAATCTCTTGAAGGTGTATGATTTCTTCAAATCTGTCTATTCGTTTTTGTCTGTCCACATTCTCAGTGTTTTTAGAGCATATCACATATTCCATCATATTTTCATAACTTAAAACAGTGCAAATTTTTATGATATAATATTTTTTTGAATAGGTTTTTTCTGGACAGACTTAACAGATCATGAATACAGGTAAAGGATATAATATTATTACAATAATAATGAAATATATTACATTATTTAGATTTCCGTAGCCACAGTAAGTTGTGATTATGTTGAATGTTATCCTATTAATGACTTATTTACCTATTTTATTCGGTTATTGTCTCATGTGAAATATAGATAAAAATTATTGTTACTAAAATTTAAATCTGATATATATGTTGAGTTCCTACATTTATGCAAGAAACGACCTCTTCTTTATGTAACTGATCTTTTCGATGTACATTTTTGTGGAATTGTCTTCATTAAGACCAGTCAATTAATATCTGTCCATCTATGTTGGTGATCACTTTTCATCGTCTTTGAAAGCGTTCTATCTTTATAAGTTTTATTGTCTTGAGAAAAACGTTCACTTGCTTCTTTATTCGCTCATTATGTTACCCAATTGTTTTCTCATGAGAAAATCGTCCAAACATGATTATGTAAGATAGTAAACTTTGATGCTCATTCTAACATCAAGTGCTTGAATCAAGAGAAGCTGCCTCCCACTAACCTCTTCGGCGTTTGTCCATCTGATTTCCCTGTTCCTCAAGGATATATTCTCGTTATCACATCTAGAGTAATTGCATTCCATAAGCTTCTAGGCCTCGTTTTAGTTCGAATGGTGTTGTATGCAAAGTTGTGTGTATCCCTAATGAATTTTTCTGAATTTGGAGGGCCTCATGGCAACATTTAATTTCTAGCATTGGAAAGATTCGATTATAAGATTTGTAGGAGCTGAACAGTCTTCTTTTCAGGTGTGATCAATAGCTTTTGTAGAGAGATTGCTCTCTTTTCGGAGGTTTCACCTCAAGTGGTTTTTTATTGGGTGAGTACGGTGTGTGAGATATCGACCGAGATTTGGTTTTATTGCGGTTATGGGAGAGTCGGAAGCAGGCTGTTATTTCTTGAGTGTTTTCTTTTTTTGGCCACAGGATGTCTAGGTATATCTAATTCGTTGGGGGTGGTTTTCGAGGGTCTTTTGTGTCAGGGTCCTGTGTTCTTGCGTTTAGTGGAGTCGGTACTGTGTGTGTGACGGCCAGATTTTTACAGGTAACATATGGTATTCTGTGTGTGATTACTCTCTCGGTCTTGCTGCCTCTTCGGGCTTGGTTTGCCAGCAGTAAATAGTGAATGCTATGGGGGTTTGGCGGTTTGTGTCTAATATCGCATCTTTTACGCGAGAGATTAACCTGCATTCGATGGGTTGGAAGATGGTTTGAGCTGGTTTTTGGGCTTGTGTTTAATATATTCCGAGAGAGTTTTTCGGTTGTAGTGGCTTTGGCATTGAGCTCTTTGTCCTGTCATTTTGCACAGAGTGGTTGCTATTTTGAGGATTGATCTATTATGGGAGTTGTTGTCTGGTGGTGCAGCTTACATCACTCAGCGAGTTTTCTAAACTTCTTGTGTTTACTGTCTAATAAATGTTTTGCAATTGTCCGTCCATTTCAGCTTGTGAGTTCATATGGCGAGGTTAGTTCCCGTGTCTATTAGAAGAATCCCTGCAACATCTATTTTTGTTATGATATAAATACAAGTTTACTCATCTGAATGGCAAGTACTTGTCGTGGCTTAGTACTGCTGCACTTCTCGTCTTACGCATAAGGAGACACTCCAGTATTCTACGTGGCTGCTGAGAAATTTCTTTATTCTTTCAAGCCCTTGATAATTCTCCAACATTCTAGGCATACTGCTTAGCAAAAATATAACCCAATAAATAACCTTCTTTTTTTTACTTCCCCTTTTTTTTAATATCCCTTATTTTTTTTTTTATGGTGAATGTTCCCAATTTTTTCCATTTTTTTTCCCCTGGGAAAATCTTTTTTTAAATTTTATTCAATTTAAATATGCCTATATACTATTTTTTTTTATGTATCAGAATTACTTGCAACAGAATGGTGTATATTTCATGTGTCAAGCATCATTCCTCATGCATCCTGTATAATGAATGGTAAACAAATATTTTTCAAACACCAATTTCTCTCGGTAGTTCAGTAAATTCAGGCACAGGCATTTCTTCACAGTGTTCAATCTGTTCGTTTTTCTGGCATGATTGGGATACTTTTTTGTGATATTTGTTATATTGGTGTTTGTTTGTTCTTTTTGAATCCTTTACATTGATATAATGGCTGAAGTAGCTAGATATCCAAATGTTTTGTGTGTTATCTTCTTCAAATCCTATTTTAATAGGTCAAATCACCAAATTCTCAGCTTCGCATTCTCTTTCCTTTAGACCATTTTATTCGCTAAAGTTGTAGAGGGCTACGTTTTGTACCTTTCGTGAGGAGCCCATATTTCGTCTTGGTCTCCCCAGTCTACTTTAAAGTCATGAAAGATACACCCTCTTGACAACAGGTATCTGACATCTTTGCGCCTTTGATCCTTCAAAGTAAAGCTCCCACACAGATGTAGCGGAAGATTATCTGGGTCATTCAAAGGTATGCTATTTCTGTTCGAATGCTGTAGCCATTGTTAGATCACAATCTGTACGTGTTTTTTACCAAATAAATTTTGATAATGTAAGCTAACATGACTGTAGTTTTGAGGAGTCGTCTATACGTTTGCTGGATGTATAATAAATTTTGTGGAATTGTATTTACGATGTCATCTTATTGGTGAGTTTTTTGTGGGGTATTTTGAGAGAATAGGTATTATTTCGCTCTATTGAGCATTATCGAGTTACACCATTCTTGTTATAACGAGAGAGTTTTATGTGTCCCTACGTCTTGACTCTGCGTGCGAGCTAACTTTCAGAATTCATCGAGTGACTCATAATGTGTGGTAGAGTGTGCGTGTGATATATATATGCAGGATGAAATTGTGCTGTGTGTTGTTTTTATTGATGGTGGTCCTGGAGTGGATATAATGGATGAATGGTTGTTGGTGAAAACGGCTAGATATCTTGATGATAGATTTGAAGCGCGAGCGGTGCGAGAGTGTAGGATAAGAGTCTGCTGTAATATTTTTCATTCGGTAGAATAATTTCTGTTTTTTGTTTTTGTTGTGTAAGACCATCTATGCATAATAATATGAATAATAGTATTTGTATGTTGTGATGTTAAGTTGTAGGTAGTGTGGTTGAGCTGGTATATTGAGTGAGGTTCGATTGGTATATGTATGTATGAATGGTATAGTAGATGCTTTTATTTGTGTAGTTTATTATTGTTTAGGTGCTTATATATTATTGGTGTTTATCGGTTATTACGGTGGGTATTAGTTTGGTATGAATATTGTTGGTCCGGTCTTTTTGGTGTTTTTTCTTTTGTTCTATTAATTTTATTATTATATATTATATTATATTTAATTTATATTATATTTCTGTATATATATATTATTATATTTTATATATATATATTATAATATATATTATTTTTTATTATATTTATTTCATATTATATATATATAATACTTATATTTTTTATGAGTATGACTTTTTTATTATATATATATATATATATATATATATATATTATATATATAATATATTTATTAATTATCTGCTTATTTTTTATATAAGTTTTTATGGTTTAATATATATACGGCTACTCATTGTTATATTGATAGTATATGTATATTTTTTATTGTATTAATTATTAATATATCAATAAGTATATATGTTTTATATTTATACTTTATAATTTATTCTTTATATATTATTATTTTTGATTTGTATTTTTATTACTGGTTATATGTACTTTATTACTTACAGATTAATTTATGCATACGCTGATAAATATTTGTGTGAGTTTCTCTTGTGTGCACTTCTCTTTGTGTCTGTCGTGTTCTCGTCTTTTCTTGTGTATTCTATAATCTTATGTGCAGAAGAATTTAACTCCTGGTTTGAGCGTGCGCGTGGATAGTTACTTTGTATTTATCTATTTGCAATATGCAATTTAGTTTTTTATTATTATTTATTATTTATGTTATTATTTTAGTACGGTTTTTTTATTAGTTTTGTATTCGTGTACCTATACATGGATATATGGGCTATATTAGTACTGACGGTTATATCTGTATATAACTAGTTCAGTTATTGAGGGTGCGTACTAGGGTTTTTATTGAGCGGGTGAGGTGCGTACCGTAGCTATTTTTCTTTGTCAGTTCTATAGTGAGTCGTGGTAGTAGGGTTTTTATATATGGAGCCATGTTTAGAGTGGTTGATTCCTCGTTAATCATTTAGGTGGTTTATGGTAATTTTAGTTAAGTTTTGTGGTTTATAGTTATTGGTGTTATGGTTCAGGTTTTTTTTATTGTACTAGGATAATTTTGTAGGGCCTTATCGTGCTGTTTGGGTTTTTTTTATGATTAGGTATTATTGTGTACGTCTCAGTGAATAATTCAATGTTATTACTTCTAAATTACTAAATTATTTTTTCACTTCAAATACTATGGTTAATTATTGACTTTTCGTGTTCTCCCTTGGAGTTCACTCCTTGCTTTTATTATAATAATTATTCTATAATATATTTTTATTAGAATATATATGTAATACAGTTATATTGATTTCTATCATGCATATGAGGGGTGTATTATGTTGTGAGGGTTTTATTATGGGCTTTGCCTGACTATTATTACTTAGCTTATCATATATATATTTATATTATTTTATTATATTTTTATTTTTTATTATTTTTATTATATTATTATATATATTATTTTTTTTTTTTTATTACATTATTGTGCACGGTACGGTTGAGTGTATTATTATGAATATATATCTATCTCTTATTATATAAGTTTTTGATAGTATATATATATTTTTCTTATTCAGTTATAGGTCCTGTATATATGGTGTTCTGCTATTTAATAATTGTATTAGTGATATGTTTTAGTATTATTGTCTTATAATAAACAACATTTTCTACTTGTATTTATATATATATGTTTTAATTTCTATTTATTATTATTATTTCTTATTGTGGATGTATTGCGCGTAGACGTGTTGGTTATATCTGTGAGATAGGAATTTAATAGACATGCTCAATCTTGATCTAAGTTTGTTTCTTTATCATCTGCTCCTTTCTTATTGATAGTCAGGTACCAACGAATTTGTGTAATCTGTTGTTCCTGTGCTTCGGATGCGTTCGCGAGTGTTTTGTTCATCCGTGAGCGTAATGCGTTTAACGAAG
Source organism: Trachelipus rathkii (assembly GCA_015478945.1). Classification (NCBI taxonomy): domain Eukaryota; kingdom Metazoa; phylum Arthropoda; class Malacostraca; order Isopoda; family Trachelipodidae; genus Trachelipus; species Trachelipus rathkii. The sequence continues at coordinate 6,049 of JABUQX010123396.1, forward strand.
AAAGCACATTCTGCTGTTCCGCTGCTCGCGTTTCCCAAATTGGCCGCCTTTCAAAATATGACTCGAAATGCATTAACGAGAGACAACAGTACTTGCTGTTGTTCTTACTAATGGTTGTACAATGTGAGCGTCTGCTATATGTTTTTGTCAACTTGATTTGAGAGGTTAATTTATGGTGTAGTCAGATCTTGTCTCCCCATCTTTATGTTAAAGCTATTTCTTTTGGTGCTCTTTTTCTTTTAATCATTATTTATTAACTGCATTTATATGTGCTTAAATCTTCTTTTTGTTGCTGATTTTACTCCTATTTGTGTTATTTGAGTATATACTTTTTTTTTATCTATATATATTTTAAATTTTTTGTTTTTAATTTAGGTAAATTAAAATCCTTGGATAATATGCTCTCTAGTTTTTTTGTTATGTAATGTTAATGATTAATAGAATGTTTACACAAATAATGTTGTCATTATGTAAGCTTTAAATATTATATTTAAATTCATTAAAAAATTTTTTAACCTTAAAAAACCTAAAAAAAAAAAAAAAAAATCAACCACTCTCCGAGAACCAAATATTCTTTTTTCCTAATAAACACGTGACACATATGCACAGCACACACACCACTCGCATATATATATGATATTACTATTAACTTATATATAATATCTATAATATATATATAGTAAGAAATGGGTTTATGCTATATTTCTACTTTTATTGTAAGCAAATTTAACTCCTTATTTCTTTGTTGTGATGTTCTTACGTTTTTATTTATTAAGTTCCAAATCTTTCAGGTATCATTTTTAAGTTCTATTTTTTTATTTTGTATAGTTTTTTTATTATTTTATTATTGTTTTTTTCATATATAGATTTGCATTGATTATTCTATTATATTATTATATTATTTGTATAGTATTTATTCATATCATTTATATTTTTTTACGTATATCTATTGGGATATTTATCAGTATTATAGTATTATTATAGAGGTCCATCGTATATTCTAGTAACGTTGTACTAGTATACTAATATATATGTTACTATATATCTTGTTTTATTGGTTCCCTACTTAATTATATATATAACTTCTTTTATGGTATTATAGTTCTATATATATATATATATATAATTATTTATATAGTTTATATTATTGATTATCTGTTATTTTTTACTTTTGGTCATTTATAAATAATATATTTACTATATATAATATATATTATTTATATTATTATATTTTTTATATTTTTAGCCAATTTTATTTATTTTGGAGTTTTTGACCATAATTAAATATTAGTAGATAATTATTGATCATATTATTTTCTTCAATTATTATTGTTATATATGATATATATTATATATACAGCGTCACGTTAAATGTGAAACTTTTGATTTCTCTGACAGTTTAATATCAACCACTCTTGGTTTCAAATCAGAGCTATTATAATATATTTTATGAATCTGTTTTTGTTACATTTCTGACAAATTTGACGAAATAGCTGAATATTAAAGTTATTTTGGCTGGCAGAAATTTAATTTGATATAGATGAGAATTCGTATTATAAATAGGTTTGTAATAGGTAAATTTTTCAAATATAGGATTTTTAAATTAATGATTTTAATTTTTTCACTCCACCCTATTATTATTATATTATTATTATTATTATTATTATTATTATTATTATTATTATTATTATTATTATTATTATTATTATTATTATTATTATTATTATTATTATTATTATTATTATTATTATTATTATTATTATATAATTATTGATATTAGTTATTCATTATTATTATTATTATTATTATTTATTATTATTAGTAGTAGTAGTAGTAGTAGTAGTAGTAGTAGTAGTAGTAGTAGTAGTAGTAGTAGTAGTAGTTGTAGTAGTATTTTATTATTATTATTATTATGTATATTATTATTAAGTTATTATTATTATTATTATTAATTTATTATTATTTTTATTATTATTATTCTCATTGACTCACGTATTATATATTACGATAGCGACTCACTGAGTATTATAGTCACTCACTAAAGTACATAATAATTATATAAATATATATATATTATTAGTAGTAATATATAATATATCTTATATATATATAATATATATTATAGTATATATATATATTAGTATATTAAATATGATATAAGTTAAATCTATAAGCGCTTATTTTACATTTCGGCTAGCAGAAAAATAAACTAGAGTCGCACTCGATATTTTATGGGAATTAACGATACAATTGATATTGGTAATATCTGAAATCGATTTAGTTGTAAATACGATTATTTGTACAGAGAATGATGATATATACCGATTGATGCCAATTAATTTGGTGCAATATTTGCAATAGATCTAGTGATGTTTATTGCTAACTTTAGTGCCAAATTTTACATAAAACGCGGTGGTTCATTATTTTTATTTGATTTTTTTGAACGACGTCTATTGCTTTTTCTTAAAATATGGCATTTTTACATTTTTTTTTAATAAATCAGTGCCTTCTGATAGTTGGCAACACTGTTAACGAAACATCAAATCAGTATTGGTTCAAACTTTATAATTCGCCCCCCGCGGTTATGAGCACTCGGTCAACGTCCATTCCTATCTATTTTTGACTGGTATTTATTATTGCATAAACGGCTGCAAGCGATGCCATGCTGGTACCCAGCACTATTTAATTTTTTAGCAAGATGTAATAGTAGCAAAGGTATCAATGTACGTTGATTTAGTCCAAAAACAGTTGTAGACTGGTTAAACTTTTCCGTGATATATATATATAATATATTATATATATATAATATAGTATATATATATATATATATATAATATATATATATAATAGTATATATATATACATATATAGTAATATATATATTATATTATATATATATATATATAATATTATATATATATATATCATTATATAATATATATATATATATATATTATATATATAATATATTATATATTATATATATATAATATATTAATAATAAATATATATCATATATATAATATAATGATATATATATATATATATATATGATATATATATATATAGGTATCTTTTTCCGTCTCTTAAAACAAGAACAATTACTTACTGTATTTACGGCTCAGTGGATACAGTAAAACGTTTAAGGAGCTATTGGTTTTGCAGCACAGTGAGTCAACGAACCCCCTAAAATGGAGTATTTATTATTATAATAGGGGGAACGGAGGGGGGGACGTTTCGATACCGCGGAGGGGATGGTCCGGAACCCCCGCGACACCCAAATGCCAAAGACAAAGAGCGGGGGTTCCGGAGACCATCCCCGGAGGGGGATTAGTCCCCCCGTAGTCCACCAAGAGCCGAGAGAGCACGACTGCCTGACATCGGGGCGGCTACCCGTGGAGTCTTCGTTAGTCGATTATACCAAAAAGGCAGTAAATCCAAAAATTAGTACTTTTGGGACATTTGGTTTCATATTCATATTTATATATATATACTATATATATTAATATATAGTTATATATAATATATATATAATATGTATATTTATATATATATATAATAATTATTATATATAATTATATATATATATATATATAATTATATATTCTTTTACCAAATATCGATTTTATGTATCGATATAAACAAAGTATGCGATTTATTTCGGATTTAAATCGAACCCAAACAAATATCGAAAATGAAATCTAAAAAAATTAGATGCTGCCGAAAAGATAAAATTTTAGCCTATACATATATGAATTATATACTATATTATAATAATATATATATATTATATAATATATAATTAGTAAGTATATATATAAATATATAGTATATATATATATATAATATAATAATTTAACTATATTTATATATATAAGTCAAGTAAGAAAATAATTAATTTTGCAATTAAAAAATAAAAACTAAGTCCACTCGATATTTTATGGAAATTAACGATACGCTTGATATTGTAATTTAAATCGATTACGTTGTAAAATCGATATTTGTAAAATGTTTGTAATAGATATGAATAAAGATTAAAAAAAATCGATCAGTCTCCGGTTCAAAGTTTCTATGCAATCGGTTGTGTTAAGTGAGTATTGTCACGTAAAATTTTAGAAATGAATGTAAGTGATTTGTTTATGATAATAATGCAAACGATTGGGTTATGCCTAGTCTTTTTTTTTTTAGAAATTAACCTAATTTTGCATGGAAAGGATGTGAGATCTTTAAAAGAATGTTCAATAGTAAGAGTTGGAGAAAAATTTTAATTTTACTGCACTGGCCTATAGTTGTAAGTAAAAGGTATAAAGTTTCCACCAAAACTATTGGTTTGCCAATAGTATTATCATACAAAGAGAACTTTGCATTATTTATTTGTACATGATAACGTAGCTAAAGTATTCAGTCGTGATAGTCAATATCTGTTGAGACGGTTTAACTTTTTCGTGAGGTAATATAAATATAATAAAATATATATAAATATAAATATAATATTAATATATAAATATATTTTATAATATTAATTTATAATATATTATATAAAATATTAATATATTATTTTTTTCGGCAGCTACTAAAGCAGTCTAATCTAAAGTTAGGGCATAGTTTTACGGCACATGGATCAGTAAAGCTTAAGATACTTTTAGGGCACAGTAGTCAACGAGCCACCTAAAATAGAGATATTTACGCCTTTTTAGGGGACTCGAGCAGCCAGATGGGGGACGAGGCGGGGGGACGTGGTTATACCCCGGAGGGGGGGATAAGTCCCCTAGTCCACCTAGAGGCTGAGAGACCCACGACTCCTGACATCTGGGACGACTACCCGTGGTTATGATGATAGTGATAATACCCAAAAATACAATAAATCCAAAAATTAGTACTTTTTGGGACAATTTATTCGCAACAAATCTATCGTATTTTCATATAGAACTAAACCATTTGAGACATTTTGATTTACTATTATATATATAATTACTATATATATGTAATATATATATTTATATAATTATAATATATATATAATATAGTATTATATATATATATATATAAATAATATATATAAATATTATATAACATAATATATATATATATATAATATATATATTATTTGTAATATAGATTATGAACTATTTATTCGAATTTTGTATCGGATATAACAGAAGTAGGCGATTTTCGATATTAATCGAACCACACAAATATCGACAAATTGGAACTCTAAGGGAAAAATTAGTGACTGCCGAAAGTGTAAAATTTTTACCATATATATGTATTATATATATATAGTATATATAATATATATTATTATTGATGATATATATATATAGTATATATATTAATATAATTATTGATATATATATATTATATATAGTTATATATATATATATTATAATAATATATTATATATTATATAATATATATATGTAGGAAAGTATATTGGACCTAAACTCTTTTACCCCACCTGAGCAAAACTGAACTAGGCCTCTTTTACGCCTTGACCTTTTAGGGCAACCCAAATTTTTTTGAGAGCCCAAATTTTTCGGTCAACGCCTAATTTTTTTGGCACCCTAATTTTTTGGCAACCTTCGAAGAAGGGTAGCGCCAAACGTGCGCAGCAACCGATTTTGTAGCGTGTCCTACCCTAATTATTTCGGCGCAACCATTTGGTCTTCTCCCCACCGGGGTTTATTTCCAAAATTTTTTTTGCGCAACATCCTAATTTTTGGCCAATCTAATTTTTCGGCAACCCTAATTTTTCGGCCAACCCTTTGGTCTTCCAAGGGTCAATTTTGATAACCAAATTTTTCGGTCAACCCTATGTGTATTCTAACGGTACAATTTTGAGACCCTTGATTTAGATAAACTCTTCGAAGAAGGGGTTGCGCTCCACGACGTTTGCGCAGCAACCGTCGTAACGTTCTCCCCTATTTTTTGGCCGCCTTTAGGAAGTTAAGCCCTTTTTTGATGTTTTGGCCCTTGATATTTCGGTTTTGGCCTTGATACGGAATCAAGGGCTGAAATTGACCATTCTTTAAGGTCAGTGGAGGGCTTAGTAGGATTAATCTTGAGCAACAATGCTCCAGGTACCCGTGCCTCCTTGCTTTGGTAGTAATGTGCTAACATGAAAGGTCAGTAGGTACTGACCTGTAATGGATCTGTTATACTTATTTCATCAGCGTCGCACATGTCCTACACGCAACACACACACACACACGTGGTCTATATATATCTATATTATATATATTATATATTACTATAATACTAATATATATATATATAATTATTATATATATATATATATATATATATAATGATATATATATATTATAATATATATATATATATATTATATATATACATATATATAATATATTATATATATATATTATATAGTAATATATATATTATATATATATATATATATATAATTATTATTATCATATATATATTATATATATATATATATATATATTATATAATACTTATATATATATATATATAGTATATAATATATATATCCTCGCCTCCCCCCCTCACACACACACACACACACACACACTTACTCTTGTCATCCTCAGCTTTGATGCCCTCAACTTTGGAAGCCTCAACTTTGTTGACTAATTTGATGACTCACATTTGATGACTTCATCTTTGATGGATTCAACTTTGATGGCTCACTTGAATGAGCTCAACTTGTATGGCTCAACTTTGTTGGTCAACTTTGATGGCTCACCTTTTATGGATCAGCATAATTGAATGACTCAACTTGATGACGTCATCTTTGGCGGTTCATCTTTGAAGGTGCCTATCTTGATGACTCATTTTATTGAATGGTTCAAGCTTGACGGTTCAACTTTGATGGTGTCCAATCACCGTAAGGATGGTCTAGGAGTGTTCTATTTAGTATTTTATGAGTATTAGATGAGTGCCAGGTGAGTGACAGGTGACAATGAGTGCCAAGTGAGTGCCACATAGTGCCAGCTGAGTGCCACATAGTGCCAGCTGAGTCCACTTTTTTCAAGCCTTTCTAGCCTCCCCTGAGCCTAGAATAGCCCTAATATTGGTGTCTACCCTTAGGTTATAAGGTACGGAGAATCGATTGGTGTATATTCAGTTCTAGGATGCTTTCCTACTATGAGTTAGTCTTTTTTCTAACACTTATAGCCATATATATATTATATATATATATATAATTATATATATATTGGATATATATATAATATATATATATATAATAATATATATATATATATATATATATACATATATATATATATATATTTTGATATATATATATAATATATATAATTATATAATAATATATAATATAATATATATATAATTATATATATAGTAAATACTAATATTAATAAATAATATATATACTTACCACCCACATACATACATACACACATACCTAGATACATACACTCACCCACTCACACCCAGATACACTCACACTTACGCTTAAACACACCACGCGCGACACAACACACACACACACACACACTTACCACACAGATACACACATCTACACCCAGTCATAGACACTTATACACACTTTACACTTACGCTTACAACACACACCCACCTAACCACTCAGCCATTTGAACAACTTATACACACTTCCATTCACCCATAGACATTACAACTTACATACATACATCACTGATGCACACTTATACAGACACTTAACACCTTTCCATAGACACTTCACTAGCCATCGATGCAGCTTACAGCTGCACACACACTGTTGGAGGACCTCGCAGTGTACTATACAAGTTAACGATTCAGCGATATTATTAGATGATTCCTCAACTTTGATGCTCTCATTTCTCGACTAGTGTATGATATTGTGGTGGAACAGGAGGTATATAATCTCTTTGATGACTCATCTATTGGGTGTGGCTTGAGAGTGTGTCGAGAGTTAGAGCTCGACAACCCTAGGTGAACCACGAGCACGCTTCGCTAATCTATCGACTCTTCTATCTTTAGTACACAGAATTTCACATTGACGAGAGGGCGCGCACGATATCCATTTATGGGCAGCGAGGAGCAAGGTTTAGGCCAGACACATGAGATAGGAACGTAGATGCATTCAGACGGCCTAGGTATCTTGAGCCCGGTAACCGCCGCGTCGCCGCGCCGCAGGCGCAATATTCAGTGTTGACATGAGAATATTATACTATGACAGACTATCGCCAAGGCAGTCTTAGGAAGACTCGAGGCAGCTGAAGTTTTCGCGGAGTGTGGTAATACGTGTTAAACTCATTACGGGACCTAATTAGTATATGTGCTATCTCCACATGTGTGTCATCATATGTGTATATTCATATCACTCAAAATTTCTGGTGTGTGTGCTATAGAGTGCAGCACTCACACCGCATCAGTGAGTGCGTGCTGTGATCTTATTCGATTATTACACTCACACAGGTAGCACTCCTGGTTAGCTGTTATACTATAAATAGCTTGATATTATTGAGCATTATGTCAGAGTAACTCCAGAGCGGGAGGTGCTCGCGTGTGCGTCCACGTGTCGCTTGTTGATTGCGAGTGGATTTATTCTTTGCTCTTCTTATAGATTGATAATGATGAGATAGCTAGATTGGATCTTAGTGAGAACGAAGGGCAGCAGTCAGTGAGAGAGAGGCCAGAGTGCGTGATAATACTGTTAGAATATCAGATGGGTTTGTTTATGATTATTAAAGATATTATATACGAGGGTGTGGAGATTCTGTTATCATATTATGAGAGAGGAGCGAGTGAGTAGGATACAGAACGAGCACGCGTTATATATAAGTAGCACCAAGTTTATAGTGGTTTGGTATATTGTAGACACAGAGCAGTGCACTTTTTGATACATAGTCCACTCTGTATTAACTCATATATTTCCTATTACTACGTGTGCGTGCATGATTAGTGCTTCTGAGTGTGAAACGATTATACTTTATATTACTCTTATTGGAAAGTAATTCAAATAAATAGGGTGTTACTAGCCCAAAGTGATTAGTAGGCTTTTGTTTTTAACTGCTTTACTGCTTTCCTCATATGTTTTCCACTCCTTTAACTCTTTTTATTTATTATCCTTATTCATACTTAAAGCAGTAAATCAGTAAATCAATAACGCTGTTGCCTAGACAAGGGATTAGTAGGCTTTTGTTTTCTGCTTTTACTGCTTTAACTCTATGTTTTACTGCTTTAACTCATATGCTTTACTGGTTTAACTCATATTATTAACATTATGTTTTTATTTTGTTTTTAATACTTTTTCATTTATTTTTTATTATTATTTTTATTAGTTTTATTATTTGTACTTTTATTTAATATTTTATTTATTTTTAATTATTTTAATTTTCTATTATTTATTCATTTTTATTATTTTTTTATTATTTATACTTTAGTGTTTTTCTTCATGCTATTGTTATTATTATATATCTCAAACTCATGACGCACACATACGCCTACAACCACACCAACACACACACACACACACCTACACACACACACGCATACACACACACAAACAACATCACACCACCACAACAGAACCCTGTTTAAACATATCAAATAGTTCTTTTGTATGAACATAACGTATAATTATTAAAAACATTTTATGTTTTAATTAAACACGTACATTTCTATTACTCATTCAATTATCTAAAATTATTTCAAAGTTTCTTAAAACGTCTATAATAAATCAATCATTATCTTTGAAAAAAGAATTTTATTATTAACCGTTAATACTTTTTGTTTATAATTTTAATAACTATCAAGTTTTAAAAATAATTTTACTAAAATTTTACGAAATTTTATAACATATATTTACGTACCTTAAAAGCAATAAATCAGTAAAATCAGTAAGTCAAACCACTACACCCCTCTAAACCAAGCTATGCCACGTTTTGTTCCATTTTCTGCTTTACATCATCTTTAACCATGTAATAAGTATAAAAATAACAAAATAATTCTTCTCTGCTAACATAACATGTATTTTATTAAAATCATTTTAAGGTTTTTATTTAAAAATAACAATTTTCACTTACATTTATTTATTCGCTCAATGTTAACTAAACATATTTCAAGTTTTTTAATAATTCGGATTTTCTTTATTATTTTCTATGTACATTGCCCAATCCAAACGAGAAACACAACAACGGCACCTCCTTACATGATGACGAACTGACCTCTTTCTGTAAAATGTGTTGAAATAATACGTTTTAGGCTAAATTTAGCGATATCCTTTTTGTATCCCGGGGCGATTTTGGCCTAATACCAGGTCAAAATATATTCCAAAACTGAACTCTTTTTGTAAAATGTGGTGAAATAACTACGTTAGGCCTAATTTAGGCCTAAATTTAGGATAAGCCTTTTTTGACCCTGGCTGATTTAAGCCTAATAACAGGTCAAAAGGTAATTCCAGTACTTTAGCATTGATTAATTATTTTATAAATAATTAATAAATTAACATGCTTGATCGGTAAGATCCTTTAAGCAGGTAAAAAGAAATGCTTTCCTTTCTTGTGATGGGATGGAGTAATCCTTATCTCTATATGACCGGCAATGTGATGTCGAGAATTTTTTATCGCTTTTTTGTTTTAAGGTATGTAACAAACATGTTTTTTCATATCCTAAGCCTTACCTGTGAATGGATGAAAATTAACTTTGTTCTTTAACCTTGTATTTGAGCAGGTGTGTTTTATTAATCTTTTTAGACCCCAACTCATTTTAAAATCATAGTCGTTTTAGCTGTTAAGCGGTGCACAAGTTATCTGATTTGTATTAAAAGTGTTTTTTATTTTACTAAGTGTATATCATATTTATAATAAATACTTACATTGAGGAATAATTATTAATTTCACTAGAATACATAATAATTAATTCACTAGATTTATAGTAGATCACGTGAAGCAAAACGCAAGAGCGCCCGCCAGCGCGACCCGGTGCGGAACAGCAGCATGAACCCGCCGGCGTATATTACTACGCGTCGCGAAAAAATATTTTCTTTATGATATGCCCGTTGTAAACTTTCATTACCTCATTTTGTATTTTCAAATATTCCGTTCCTATATTATGAGTCGTCCATTTTATTTCTTACTTGAACATTTTAATTTGAGGTGTTAAGAAACACACATGTGTTATATGATTCTTCCAAACATTGTTCTCTTGAAAAGAACATTTTGTTTTGTAGAAAACAGTTTGTTTTTATTTATCCTAAAGTTAAAATTCCTTAAGGAAATAGAACAAATAGTCCGGATGTGACGCTGGTCATGTTCCTCTTTGTGGTATGCTTAAGATCTTATTTACTTTAAGGAATGTAAAAAAAGTTTTATATGCCTTTAAAGCTACACCTACATAGGATGTAGAGTTAATGTACTAGAAGTTTATCCCATATACCCTCCTTTCAAGGTATGTCTTTACGGTCTTAATCTTCTCTATGTATAAGTTATGAAAAGTTGTTTATTCTAATTTATTCATAAATTACTAAATTATATAATTAGTTTAAAAAAATACACATGCGTGATACACTGATAATAAACTTCCCCCTCCTATGTACAAACGTAATTTCTCTTTATGGACTCCAGTAATATGGTATCATATATTATACTTCAAAAATTAATCGAAGTATGTAGTTCATACCTCTTCTATTCAGCTGTATGTATGCATTCGGTACCATCAGAGAATATCTCACTTGGTTTGTAATAACACATGTATACCAGGATTTTAAAATAAACTAATGCGCTGAACATCAGAGTGTTGGAGTAGAGGTGGCAGGGTAGGTTATAAGGTTCGTAAATATACCTTGAACCAGTAAACAAACTAATATTATACATACTGAATGGGACGGTTTCCAAAAGATATAACCTCTAGGATTTATGCCCTACCACTTTGAAATCAACGCTCC
>JABUQX010123397.1:0-31367 GCA_015478945.1 Trachelipus rathkii
TTATATATTATCTTGGCTCCATTTTTTTTAGTTTTCATCAAACTCTTTGTATAAATTTTCATCGGACCAAGAAGTTATATTCATTTTAAATTTGGTTATATTTAGTCATGTAATAGTCAAATTTTGCAATTTCTTTATTTCAAATTTGTTTTTTTTTTATACTTTTAGTCCTTTTTATTTTAAAATTTTAATGTTGTATTTTAAGTCAGAAATTTTTAAGAAAAAAATTAGTTTAAAATTCCTTTTATAATAATTATCTTAAAGAATGAATAATTTTAAATTTTTATTTGAAATTCATGTCCTTGATGTATTTTTTTTAAAGAAAAAAGACTTATTTTTAAATTTAAATTATTGATACTTTGTCGTAAATTCTTTTTTTTGAGAAACTTTGTTTAAATTTAAAGTGTCATAACTTATGTCATTTATTTTGAGAACAGTCGCTTAAATATTTTTACTGTAATAATTCTCTTATAAAATGTTTAACTTATTTTTTTAATATGTCTGTCCACTTTGGAATTCTTTTATTTATTATTTTTATTTTGTTTTTAGGCACCTATTAATGGACCTAGTACAGGACCTATTAACGGACTTAATTTATTACCTAACATTTCCGTTGATGATTTGTATAATAAAAGTGAAGCAGTACAGATAGCAAATTTCATTTACAAGAGCCTAAACCTTTGAACATCGCCCACAAGAAGAGTTGATACTTTTGGGCGAAAGTAGCGACCTTCAAGTCCGTCACTGTGTGAAGGTGACAGTTTCGTAGCAGAGAAGATAGCCTCCGTATCATTCAGTGAGTTTTCATGAGCTATATCAAACAAATTATCAAGACTGTCTTGAAATTCTTTTTCTCTTTTCTGCATGAATCACTTTTTCACGTTTTACTTTTTTAAGTCCACGAAGTTTATCGTATAAACTTTTGCACTTTTTATACAGTCCGAATGGCCCGTGTTGGTGTACGGACTTTTCTCCAATATATAAGACATTCATCAATAACTATTTTGAAAAACAATTGCTCCGCAAACAAATGTTTCTATAGAATATATTAAATATTAAATGATGAGAGATAATATTTACAAAATTAATTTCTTTGACAGCGCAAGAGTCAATAATGTACCTAATTGGAGACATTACCGGAAAGCCGGACTCTCCTTTACTCATTTCTCTTCTCAAAGTCATCCACAGGATAATTGGAGAGCGCCACATGAAGTCAGTTCTCAATCACAGGAACATTTTCAAAATATAAATCACACTGGGAAGTCATAAAATTTTCAGTTCCGGGAGAGCGGAAACCGTTCAAACCTGTCTCTCTCCAGCACAATCTCTCCTCGTCCTGTAATGTAAGTACTCCAGCGAACGACACATTGGAAATAAACTATCTCAATGGTACACCACCTCTTCTCCAGATTCATAAGTTTGGTAAATATTCTCATCATGGTAATGGCAGCTCGACCTCTCACGGTAGCATCGGGCCAAAGATGAATGTTATGGTAAACAGACCCGCCATACCAAGTATCCAGTATGCAATGAAAATAAAAAAGGTAGGTCATCTAAATTTGTTTAACACAGTTTATTTAAATGATCTTTCTGACACGAAATCTATTAACCCTCGGACGTACGGATCCATTTTGCATACGCGCACGTACGGTGTGGGCAAAATTCTGCCCACACTAATTACCGGGAATTCTAAAATTTGACAACTAATTTCATAAGATAATGTGTATTGGACCTTTTTCAGTTGATCATCCCTTCTTTTACTTAATGTTATTATATATTTTTTATTATTATTGAAAAAAATGGGTGTTTTTTTCTTGTGTTATTTCCAATGACAATCATAAGATTGGCTGTAACAAAAAAACTATACAGCGAAATCTCTTCAAATTTGATAGATATATTCCTAGATTAGTGCTAAAAACAATACTTTTGCCAATTACAAGATTCTTTCCAATTAGTATTCCAAAGAAATTTATGAAGAGATTTTAATTTAGGTCGTACGGTGTGGGCAATTTTGCCCACATCTAGTATATCCCGAATAACTTCATTAGTTTTACATATTTTTTACACAAAATTTAAAAATATTTTTTTCAACATCTTTTTGAGGAATACCTGGAAGAAAAAAAATTGAACCATAAAAACTTTGAAAATTTTCAACAAAAAAAAAGAAATGTCGGCAAAATTTCCCACACCGTTACGCGCGAGGGTTATCCAATTATAAATTGATTTAAATGCTTGCCTCCTAAAAATAGAATTTCATGTTGAATAACGTTTTCAGCAAAAAAGGTAATTTAGTAAAAGGGCAAAAGATGTTTTTCCGCCCAATGTTTCTGTTTCAGTGGAGCCTTGATTATATAGTCTTATTGTTTCCACTTCACTCATGTCCGAACTCTCATGGCATTTTGAGCAATGCTATGAATGAATCACGGACAGGAAAGCAACCCTCTCCATCAACTCAACTCCAGGCTCCTCAATATTTTACAAATGCTTCCATTTACAGAATTTAATAGGCCAATATCCAACATCTAACACGAGCCCCACGCTTCAAATCATGTTTTTAAATAAGCTTCGCATAAATTGGGTTTAGAAAAGTTTGTAACTAAAAATGAAATGGAAACTTTTGCTTATGTTAACTCATACAATGATAGGGCTTTAGACAATATTTCACATACAGTTTTTGTTGAGAATTATTTAAAGGTTCCTGATGAAGCCTCCTCTCAAGGGACTTCTCAAACAGCTATGAATGAAATCGATGTCGAAACCATCTCTCATGGTTCGTTAGCGGCAGCTATGAATGTTTCTCACGCCGCTGACCAATTCTCTTGCATGTTTAGAGAAGCTACTGATGATGTATTTCCACCAGAGTGCTCGAATTTTAATACTTCTCTATGTAAAAATAATATTATTTCACAATGTCAACAACTATTAATGATAAAAACACCTCCACACAAGCAAATAAGTTTTGTAATAATGTTATTTTTCACAATGATATTAAACTTATCGCAAATGTTAACACACTTTATAACATGTAAATTCCAATAGCAAGGTTATTCTCTCTAATATCAATTTGGATATGTCCCTAAATGAGTCCTTTTTAACTAATAATAATAATTTTAAATTTATTAATAACTCTCATGCACGCCTTATTAGTCAAAATGATAAAATTTATAGCGTTAATACGTATTTTTCAGAGTTAGGTTTTAATGACTCAGGCGAGTCCGGTATTGATGGAAAAGTAGATATGACACAGAGTTTCAATATGCCTCTGGAAAACCAAAAATCCACTTCTATAGAACATTCACAATTTCCAGTGGAGGAAAATTTTACACACGAAAATGTAAAAGCAGTAGACATGTCGCTGAGTATAAATCAAATGCAGAAGCATATTACACATTTCCGATTTATAAAAGTGTAATATGGATTCTTCTCTTACCAAAACTCTTTTATCTTCCCAAGATTTTATTAAAAATTTACAGATTGATGTTTACGAACCAGATTCGCGAGGCACAGCAATTGCCGAGGTAGACAGCGGTGTGGCGGAGGTCAACTCCAACAGCGAGTGTGAATATGCAGCATGCAAATTTGGCATTCAGAGCTCAAGCGCAGACGAAATTAGAGTATGTATCAATGGTGAAGAAAGTGTGGAAGATAAGTCACATGTAATTTTAGATATGGAGTTTGCAGATGATAGTCACTTGGAAGGTATTAGTATCACTTCTTTTTATTGTCATAATATACCACGCGATGTATCAGTGGTAGGAGATAAAGTGCATATTGAGACAGGTAGATTATTTGATAGCACTAATAGTAGTTGTGGCAGTTCTGCAAACACTTTTGGAAAGCAGATGGCTCTCGCGGCTATAGAGCACTTGCCCAGTAATAGAATGAGCTTAGCATATGGTGAACAGGTGAGATCAGACACTGAGGTGAAACGCAGCAAGAAGGTGAGATTAGGTATGCCAAAGGGTCCAGAGGGACATGGCATGGCAATTAGTGAAGCGCTTATAGATATAAAGCATAGAAATGAAGGTGTAGGGCACACTTTCAATATTTACAGACGGAAAGGAATAGTTAAGAGATATGACGGAATAAGTAGAAGAAACGCTTACGCATACACTAGAAACAGTAATATATTATACTCTAAAATTAATAGTAATGAATTGTATGATGAAACTATTCATAATGATTTATATAGGAATGATTTAATAGGGAATATTTCTTCTAACTCTCCGCATGATTCACTTGTTTCTACCTCTTGTTTTAATAACTCTCCTTCTTTTGAATATTTAATTAGTACTTTAAGTCTATCTCCCAAATTAACTACTTTCTCTCAACATGATTTGCAATCTTTAAAAGCCTCCAATCACAGTGATCTAATTGTATCACAGGGCACTCACCCTCATTCTCTTGTTAATATTTCTGAATCTTTTATCAATTTTAATGAAGCGATATTACCTACTTCTCAAACTTTATCTATTAATGCGCTTTCTCCGGTCAACACAAATGAACAAAATAAAAACTCGCACGCCGATAACAACGTTGCAAATTCAACTTTGCGACAACGATTTTTTGAAGAGCTCAGGAACGATCGGTTTCGTAACCGTACACATATGGGGTATCACACTCCCTCCTCCTTTCCTCGCAAACCTTTTGAAACTCCACACACCTGTTATCACCGGAAAAATCCACAACATTTGACCCAAATTGGGCATTTTCAATGTTTTTCTCCTTATGGACACTCTCCACAAAATTCTCGTTTCCGCGGTGGTAAAATTCTTTCTAAAGATATTCAGACACAGGGGGCCCACAAATCTTTCTTTCATTTCGCTAATAGAGAAGATCTTGTCAGTGACTGGAGAAGACCTTCTCCTTTACTCATGAAATCCAGGGACGCCCCCACACCTTACACGCATCCACCCAGTGGGACTCGCAATGTTTGCATCTCGACAGCTGTCACACTTGTCTAAGATAGCTCTAATGCATGCGCTAAACCTATTTCTCTTAATAATATAAATTCAAATGGGGTTAAAAGCTTTTTGCATGACAAATGTAATGTAAATACTCCAAATCACTCTCATATTTTTCTAATAGTTTAGCTCATAAAGTACGCTTCGATAGGGATTTTAACACTCATTTAAAGCATGATTTTCAAGGGGTAGAAAATTCTCTTATACCAAACAGATTGGTTAGCATGACTGAGACTGAAAATGGTATCGCAAATTTCAGTTCAACATTAGCTAGGGTTTGTCCTGAAAGTAGCATGCTTCTACGAGAATATTTATTAAAGTGGGAAACTGTATAGGGACTCTCATTCCTCACGCTGTAGGCAACACTGAGGCTTGCATTGATATAGATGATATAGATATTGGCAACGCGGATGCCCATAGCGGGAGCTTAAATTTAGGTAGTGTTAATATTGAAAAAAATGGAAATGGGGCAAAGCAAATGATAAGGCTCTATTCCCCAATAGATGGATATAGCACAAACGCTTTTCAGAATGGGGGATATAAGCCATCTCATAACCACTGGCCTCGAAACTTTTAGTATTCTCCAGTGAATAGAATCTTCTCTGTACCATGTTGCCCACATAAAGAGAAACTTCTTCTACTCTTCAGGCATAGCTCTTAATTTTTCCTCCAGTTCGCATTAAAGAACAATGTTTATCACATTCACGAAGTAAAGCTCAAGATTTAGCGTTTAAAGTTACATATAACACTGAGTCTTTCTCAACACTCATTTAAAGCCTTAAACTTCATCTCCTCTTCTCTTTGAAATTTTCAATTATTAGCGATCTCGAAGCCCCTCTTTTTCACTATCGCATAATAACTGCACATCCTATATGATAACCTCATCTCAGGAACCACTATCGCGTTAGCAGGTGGTCAAACTAGCGCTCCCACGCAGTTTTTCTCTAATGATCAATTATGTTTGATCCCTTCCTCGAACTCCTTTACTTCCTCCAACGACGCTTCGTTTCTTAATTTTCCATTTCTCAAACTGAATCAATGCCTCATATTTTCACACGACACACTTGTCCAAATCTCTTTTTTTCAAATTTCTCACTCTCCGCTTTTCCAAATAATACTTAAACTCGCCACCATGTGCATTTCGCACTTTTCAATGATTCTTACTTTGCTTTCTCCTACCGCTTTAGAAACACAATCTTTCCTACGAATTTGACCCTCTTTCGCAATCATAATTTTCTCCATGCATTCTAAACATATCTTTTTTAGTTTTCTCCTTTCTCTCACAACAGAAACTTCCACACTCTTAGATCATGTCTGTCAAAAATCTTCACAGAGTTAAGAATGAAAACCTCTTCCATTACACATCCTCATTTCTTAGCTATGTGTATAACTCGAAAACATACACTCACATTTCTTATGCATGTGTACCACACTTAAAAAAACTACGCCAAACACACTCCCTTTCCAAAACACATTCATTGGCATTTTCCAATACCTTTCACTCTCAACACAAGGACATTAGCCACAATAATACCTCCTTCTTTAACAGACCTATCACTGTAGAAACAAAATACATTCCAATACACAACTCACACTCACATCAACGCGACCTCACATTCACACCCCCCCCTTGCTTCATTTATACCATCTATTTGATGCCCTTCTCTGTCTTTTTTTCTCTTTCCCTCATCACAGGGAGGCATCGTGTACATCTTCACAACTCTACTTTTAGATCGTTAAAATTTTCTTTTTGAAAGCGAAACAGGCCAACCCTTTATTACATTTATTACATCAATGTAAAAATAAAAAAGACATATTAGAAAAGACATTTTCAAACAATGTTGCTTTGTGGGCGATAAACACATTTTCTATTTAAAAGAATATTAAGATAAGAAAAGTTTTATAAACAATAATGCGGGTAGGATCACTAAAATGTCAAACTTTTATTTGCTATTAATTCCAATATACAACCCTTTTCGCATAAAACTTTTTCTTCTCCCCTATCTTCACACAGAAAATGTTGAAAATGTTGATCTTATTAAGGAGAAAATTTATAAAATTAAAAAATTTCTCCCTGAAAATTAGAAAACAATATATCAAAATACTAATACTTTTAACCTTTAAGAAGGGAAAACTTCTAAAAGTTTTAAGTATTATATATAAATTCATCCAACTCCTCTATAAATTAATCAAAAATAGCCGAGCTAAACACAAGAAATTTTTTAAATAGAACAACCAATATAATTTTGAATACAAATGAAGTTGTTTTAACGCCTGTTTTAAGTAAGGCATTAAAATCTATTTATTTATGAAATTGAATATAACTTCTTTGACCTAACTCAATTTAAATTGCTATAGTGAAAGTTAACACGGACACAAGATATTGTCACTAAATTTAATCCCTCAAGCACTCGAGCAGTTTTCATTAAACACATTTATTAAACCATATTCTTTTCCTTTGCTTCCCATTGTAACCAAAGTATATCAAGAATTAAAATGCACAAATTATTAATGCTATTGCATACAACTTAAACTTTAAAACTTACTATAAACTCTGTACACAGATACACTGTTAACATCTATTTTCTCATTATGCATTTGATTCCTTCTCAAACGAAACTCTCTAATGTTCTCCAAACTAACTTCTTATTCGTACTACTCTACATTTTTGAACCTATAATACCACACCCTCTCAACTAAATTTCCCTTTTTTCAAAGAGACTCCCTAGGTCATATACAACTTTCAAATTTTCCTTATTTTTGGTTTCTCCTCAATCCAGTTACCAAGGGAAATCTATAACGCTTGTACTCTATTCCCAATTTTGCAATAAACAACACCATTCATTGCAAGTATAATCCTTATCCTTACAAACACCCTATACTCTAGAAGCCGGAAATCAAACCTCTCACTCTCTCTTCCAATGTCGTCGCTTCACTCTCCTGTCCCAAGTCAACCCAAACTAATTACCAGTAATATTTTCCTTCTCCCACAAGGATGTTTGTATCCGACAAATACACCTTCAGATATCCTTCCCATTCTTCCGTCCAAACAAGTTGTATTGCAAAAGACTCGAAACTTCCTGAATATCCACTTTTTCATCAAAATTTTATCCCTAATATCACTTCTCGGACTTTCAGGTTGAAAGTAAAACCATTACACCCCCAGTGGGAAGATTCACTAGACATAATCAACCAAACTTTACCAACCAGGAAAATATAAATATCCATTCTTTTTCTATATTCGGATTCTCTATTGTTGCCACCAGACTAAGCATCTTAGGAATCTGTTTTGTTTATTTTAAACTCCGTCCTACTCCAGTAACCTCGGCACCTTCTGCTGCCGTCCCTAGTATCCAGTATACCTTGGACCAACGTGCACCTATACCTGAACCTAAGCCATCTTATTCTATTTATCCTGGACTAGAATCCACATATTCAAATCCTCCTGCAACAATTGCATAATTCAATTACCTTTTCTTTTCACTGGCAGGGGAACTCTTCAACAGGATCCTCTGTTAAATCAAATTAAGGAGACAGAAAAGAGATATATTTTCTCTCTCCTTATCAGTTTTTATCTCCTCAGATAAAATTTTATTTTCTTTCTTCGATTTTTTTTCCTCACGTAGGCTCCAAAATCTTTTATAATATTCAAAGTTCCTTCGTAACGTCAAATTAAGTTTATTTACTTCTGCATACAATTTATTCATTTAAACTCCGCTATCATTTTTGAAACTAAAGTCCAAATTCATCCCCCCCCCTCTTTTCACCCCCTTTTTTAACCCCTATGGAAATCTCTTTTCTTTTCATAAATCCATCTGATTTTAGCTATGCTACCGAAAAGTCGAATTTTAAACCTGTGTCCTCATTTGTGATTTCTAGTGAGTCCGAAATTTATTTGGTTTTATACATTTATTCTTCCACACAATAAAACTTTTTTCATTTCAGTCGTAAATATTATAGTTTAACAGTTTTGGTATTATAGAAATTTCGTCAACAATATTTCGATTGGAATAATTAAATTTTTTTTCTCTATTTCCTTTTCCATTTTTGTTATTTTTAAAAGATTTTTTTTATTTGATTTATAAAAAAGAAAACCGGGAAGCCTTAAAATTTTAAGAGCCAAGAGCCACAATATTGATAAATTTTTTCCCAACAAAATAATCATAACACCAGTGAAAAAAAATAATACTATTAATAATAATAATAATAAAAACTAATAAAAATAATATAGATAATAATAAAGATATAATTAATAAATAATAATAATAATAATAATAATAAAAATAATAATAATATAATAAAATAATAATAATAATAATAATAATAATAATAAAATTAATAAAATAGTAATAAAAATAATATAAATAAATTTATAAAATAATAATTATAAATAAAAAAATTATAATAATAATAATAAAAATAATAATAATAATAATAATAATAATAATAATAATAATAATAATAATAATAATAATAATAATAATAATAATAATAATAATATAATAAAATGACAGTAATATATAAAAAATAATAAATAATAATGATGAATAATAATAATAATCAATAATAATAATATAAATAATAATAATAATAATAATAATAATAATAATAATAATAATTAATAATAATAATAGTAATAATAATAATAAAAAATAATAATAATAATAATAATAATAATAATAATAATAATAATAATAATAATAATAATAATAATAATAATAATAATAATAATAATAATAATAATAATGAAGACATTGCACTCGATCTTGGACCTTGCTTGTATATATTTTCCTTAGTCATTAGATTTATATTTTTTATAATTTTCACCCCCACTTAAACATCAAATTGCACCTCTAAAGAATATTACGCTAATCTCCTCACGTTTTTTTTTTTTTTTTTTTTTCATTTTATTCTAGCTCTACCCTCGGGTTTCTTTTTAGAACATACCACTTGCTATTGGAATCTATTTTTAAATATAATATAACATACACTTCCATCTACACTCTACACTTCAACCACCAGTATTAGACTCGCATTTACAATTTATTTTCAGTTGTACAAATGTTTTTATTATCTTGGCTCCCATTTTTTTTTAATTATCATCGGACCAAGAAGTTATATTTACTTTAACTTTTGTTATATTCTTCTAGTGTATTTTTTTTTTGGCAATTTCTTTTATCTCAAGTTTGTTTTCCCTTTCCGGTTTTTTGAAATTGTATTTTTGCTCAAGTAAAGATACTTTTAGTTCGTATTATATTTTTGAATTTTTAAATGATGAATTTTAAGAAAAATTAGTATAAAAGTCTTTAGATACTAATTATTTTAAAGAATGAATAATTTTAAATTTTATTTGAAATTCCTGTCCTTAATGTATTTTATTTTAGAAAAAGACACTTAATTTTTAAATTTTAATTATCACTACTTTGTCGTAAATTCTTTTTTTTTTTTTTTTTTTTGAAAATTTGATTTAATTTAAAGTGTCAATAACTTATGTCATTTATTTTGAGAACATTTTAAATATTTACTGTAAATAAGGTTTTAGAGTTTTAATTATTTTTATATGTCTGCCCACTTTGAAATTCTTTTATTTATTATTTTTATTTTGTTTTTAGGCACCTAACCTAGCGTTACACCTATTACCTGGATTAATTTATTGACCTAACATTTCCGTTGATGATTTGTATAATAAAAGTGAAGCAGTACAGATAGCAAATTTCATTTACAAGAGCCTAAACCTTTGAACATCGCCCACAAGAAGAATTGATACTTTTGGGCGAAATATATGTATAACATCAATATAACCCCTAAAGAATGTAAACTACTTTAACACAATATCATTTATTATTTAAAACTTATTAAAAAACTTATTAAAAAAACTTTAACAAAAGTGGAAAGGGGGATCTTCTGAAAGATAGGCCTTTCAGTCCTGCTGGACCGTTATTTCAATCTGATGCCAGTGCGCACTTAATTTCATACTTCTAATTTGTTCAGTGATCTGGATGTGTTCGGATTCGTTTGTTTCGTTCTTTTGATTTATTCACTAGAATTATCCATTTTTTATCGAGTTAAAAGATATAGTTGCAGCATTTTTGGGGGGTTATCTTTATTTTTTTTTTTTCATTTCGCCCCTAAAAATTCATATTGTTTTGTTTTGTATTATAAATCAGGAAGCTCTCTAAATAATTTTCGTTTAAATGTTCCATTTTTATGAAGAACTGTAGTTTTTTTCATTTATTCGAGTGATTAAATTGGCTCTGGTTTAGGCCAATGCGGAATTTAAATATCTGTTTGGAGGATCATGAACCATGTTGGTATATTTCTTCTTTTTATATCGACCGATTCTCCTATATATGTGTTAGGACAAGGTTATAGTGATATATTATATAGTATAGTATATATATAATATATATATATATATATATATATTATATATACAATATATATATATTATATATATATATATATTATATATATAATATATCACTTATATAATATATATTATATATATATATATATATAAATATATATATATATATATATATATATATATATAATTAATATTATATTATATATATAGTAATATTATATAATATATATATATATATATATATAATCCCTTGTTTGTTAACTGTAACTCTTGCTACATTGCGAGAAACAAATGACTTCATTAGAGCGTTAAAAAACAACACAATGAAGACCTCAATAAAAGATTCACAAAATTCTGCCCTCACCTACACAGATTTCACAACTCAATCACAATAATATAACCTTAATTTACCATGACCCCTATCATACAGGTACTTGACCCCCTACAACGCAAAATAATGGAACCCTTTGTATAAAAATCTCCCCAACTATAACAAAAACTACAAGGCGAATACTCTTAAGATCCCACACTAACAAATTATTAACACCACACCTTTTTTTCAAAAAAAATTTCTGTAACAAAGCAGACTCTAGAGTAATTATATTTCTCTTACCCATTTCATTGATTTAAACTTTCCACTTTCAATGATTTAAATTTAAAATTTTTTAGTCTTCCATTCACTGCGTCGGACAGAGGATCCAGCACAGATCGAAAGCTTAACGCCCTCACAATCAGAAAGACTGGTCTCTGTATAATATATATGTAATAAGTCATTGTGTGTTAAGATTAGTCAGCCTCTGTATTATTCTACAACATAAATCCTAGCGATTAACAGCTTTGAATTTATAGTATATATATATATATATATATATATATATATTATATATATATAACTTTATATATATATATATATTATATATATATATATTAAATATAATATATATAATATATATATCATAAATATATAAATATATAATATATATTAGTATTATATAATATTATAATATATATATATATATATATATATTATAATATATATATATATATATACTAATTAATATATAATTATACATAATATATAATTATATATATAGCACTGTATATATATATTGGTGTTGTTACCCAGAGGGTTGTCACCCGATATTTTTATGAAAAATTACAGGATATACTCTAAAAAAAATATTAATGAAGAAAAGTGAAAACGAAAATCGGTCCCTACTTGTCAAAGGTAAAGTAGCTAAAAGGACATGCCAAAACTCAATGTATTCTGATATCCCAAACTTTTCACATCATCATCAGCCAACAGCTAAAGCGATATTAATCTTAACAAAAATCCCTTAACAGGTACCAGTCTTATCAAAAGACACCAGCATCTTGAACTGTGAATTGATACTCGCTTCCTACGTGACTCTCATATCAAATAATAATATCATTCTGAACTATGAATAAACGTAAACATTAGCAACATTCCCAGAAACCTAAACATTACCTCAGAAAAAATTTTAAACCCTAAGCCCACAGCTTATCTAACACATCTCTCCCAGTTAACAGTAGGCCAATATCTTACAAACTATCATTTCTCTAACCAAGCTGATCAGTGTTAATTATACACCTGTCAGTAGTAAAATTTACAAATCGTAACAGAAAATTAAACATAGCCCTAACTGCAATATCTAACACTACAATAGGCTAAAAACCTACAATAGATACACACTTCTGGAACTACGAATAAGATGCAATTCTGGACCAGATGATAATTCTCAAACTACCCCTCATTACAACAGCAAAACTCAACATATCCCTGCTTTCAAAATCATATCATTAGCAGATAAATCAGCATTATCAAACAAAAGTCCTTAACAAAGACCAAAAAACTATCAAGCATACCAGCATCGTTGAACTATGAATTGATATTACATTCATCAAATTGTCATGCATATCAAACTATAACATCATTTTAGAACTATGAATAAACATGGACAGTAGCAAAATTCTCTGTCAAATATCATAAAATAACCTATCGAGATCATACAGGATGCAACGAATAAACGCTAACATAATATTTTCCTGACTAAAACATAAAGACCATAGCATCACCCTACATACATTAAAGCGTGAATAACAGCCGCACAATTAACAAAATAGTAACAATCTCAAGCTTTACTATAGACAAAAACTGTTGGTTTGGCAACAGCGGCATCATACAGATCCATTGGCAAACTGTAGTAAGCTATTCAATTATTAATTATTATTATATTATTCATATATTATTATATCATTATTATTATAATATATTATTATTAGTATTATTATCTATCATATTATTATTATTATTATTAAATTATTATTATTATTATAATATTATTATGATTATTAAAGCTAGCAGCAGCAGCAGCAGCAGTAATAAGTTAAATAGTAGTAATAGTAGTAGTGATAGTAGTAGAGTAGTAGAGTAGTAGTAGTAGTATATAGTTAGTAGTAGTAGTATAATTAAGTCATAACAAAAAGTGTTAATAACCGTAAAGCTAAGATAATATCACCTAAACTAAGAACATAACATACCCGTTACATACGAATAAGACAAAGCCAACGATTAACAAAGTACACGGGAATAAATCAGAAAGTAAACTACCACACTCACAAAGCGTTAACCTACTCCCTACACCCTACACCCTTACAAAGAAACTAACTATCATTCTTATCAAGGTTGATGCAATATATGACACAGAGGTTCAGTAGACTTACACCTGTAGCCTTATCATTAGGGATAGCTTCCATGTTTATACAAAAGTTTCACGAATGGCGCCACTCATCAGAATAATCTCTAATCTTTACTGATTACATAAATCTGAACAATTTTTCAGCGACGAGTCCCACTACTCGGAAGATCACCCCCAGAGAGATGCATAAAGACCCATCTCGGGGTACCCCGACACACACACACACACATCTCGGGTTACATAAGGGCACAGCCCAAAGGGTGGATTACTGATTTACTGATTACTGCCTAAGGATCAGCAAACTCTTACACGTTTACTATGACTATTTATTCAAAACTTTATTTTGTAGTTATGTTGAAAAACTTCTGTAATGTTTGCCCAATTATTGCGTTGGAATTAAAGTAGTTTTGTAAGTTAATGAAAATTTTTTGTTAATATTCACTATAGTTAATGTAAAAAACTATTGTACATAAGCATATATTTCGATTGGTCGCTAATATAATAATTAGACAAGGTTAAATGATAAATTTATTGCAAAGATCAATAGTAAATGAAAATAACAATGATATAATGTTAGAATATGCTGACAAATTGTGAATAGGTTAAGTTGTTAATAATGTCAACTTTTCTAAGGTTAGCAGATGTTATTCTTGCTTAAGGTGTATGCTAGGTTGTCGTTGTGCATATATATTCTAGTTCAATGTAAATGGTATGACGCTTATATAATTGTGTAAAAACCTTTGTACGTCTAGCTATATTCTTACTTATCTAAGATGTCCGTTCCGTCAAGATAGGAAAAGATTTTGCCTTAATAATATTTACACTAAGGAATGATGAATTAACATAATAACAGTTAGCCCACATAACTTACACACAGTTTGAATAGTACGTTTTATAGTGTGACAATTGTAGAATTACTTTACTTGTTGTTAAGTGTAGAACTTGTTATGTAAACGGTATCGTGACTTATAACGTAAGTGTTAGGTCTACTCGTGTACCATATTGTTGTATACAGGACTATTGCTATGTAGCTTAATAATTTGAAAACTTTGTACGATTATGCATATTTCGTTGTTCAGTGTATTAAGGAACTTGATTTTATGAATAAATAGATATAATATCAAATGATACTGCGAACAAATAGTGACATAAAACAAAAGATCAGATAAATAACAATAAATCATAGGCCTGGTGGGCAATGCAGGCGAGGGAGAAGGGAGAGTCGTTTACAATTACTGATTCTCCAGCGTTTTTGTAAAAGCTGTATCTGTTTTTGTAAATTTTTAACGTGAAATATACTTTTACTAAAAAATTTGTTTTCACAATTTTGATGTAAAGTAGGAAAGTAACTTGTTTAGGTACTGTAAACGAATGGACAAAATTTTTACGGTACATAAACAGCTAAAAAGAACATAAAAATCAATTAGTAAACATATATATTTTTAACAATGATGTACAAGAAAATTATTAAGATTAAATTAAAAATAAACTCCGAAAATATCTGACTTTCTTTTAAAAATCAGAATTATATTGTAAAATTATTAATATATGAAAAAAGATATGATCAAAGATAGCAAACACAGCATTAAACTACTTACCTTCACCTTAGTCACTATATTATCCTTCTTCTTCATGTTTATCGCCCCATAGAAGTATACATCCTTCAGTACTTCAAAAATCTTCCAAAGATTTGGCTCAGGAATAGCACACCTAACCATGATGCCGAATGTCGTCAGACGATGACGTAACTTGTCTGCAGCGACAGGTTACCTGTATAAGCAAAAGAAATGCCTACTATGACCCAAGTCTTACATACCTCTGATGTCAATTTCAAAGGATTTGGGCACAACCCCCATCCCTCAAATGACAGTAGTCGTCACGTGACCATCTTGCTGTCGAAGGAGGTCACCTATATAAGAATAGGTGAAATAACCAAAGTTTCATGATTCTACGGTATATTCCAATACATTGGAAGCGAGCCAACAGCACCTCCCCACCGAGAGGAGAATCACGGCCATAACTATCGGCTACATCGAAGATACCTTATACAAAGAGTGTAGCCGGAAGTTACAGCCTTCTACGATCATACGCAATTAATTAAGGGTTCAGGACCCCACTAAGGGGGTGCTCCGGCGAACAGTTACACCTCGCCTAGTTGACGAGGTCAAGCTGTCACCTCCTAAATGGGGCACAAGTGCAAGTTGACGGAGAAAATACACATGTGCTAACATCAACTCTATCCGGTTGCCTGTGCCGGTGCGGGCGGCTGCATACGGAACACGAAGGTAAGCGTGCGGTACGATATATGCGAATACGCCGTCGCCCAATCGAAGTATCAGACTTTGGAACAACAATTCTGATACAAATAACATTAAATATAACAAAAATAAAAGAAAATAATTAAAAAAGACAAACCTTAGGCTCTATGAATACCTAAAATCCATTTCGATTCACCTTATTCATTAATATTATTTCATGTCTACTTTATATATTTTCGGATTATTATTATATTTTTGTACGTCTTGCACTAAATAATTCTCTTTTGAATTATATGAGAATATATAATATAATATATATAATAATAATACTACTATTAGATATATAATATATATATATATAGCTATATATATATATTATAATATATATATACTATATAAATAATTATAATAATATAATTATCTTTCTTTCTATAATCTGTCACCTTCCATCTTGACCCAAGATTGGCGAAATCGTAACATGCTAGTCAAGCATTCAGCGAAACAAGAAAAGCAGTAGGAGAAACGAGACAAAACAGTCGAAAAGAAAAAGCTCCAGCCTTCACCGCCCACTCATACCATATAATAGTTGAGAAGCTCGTAACCACAGACAGAAAATCCACCCATAGAGCTTCACGGGACCGCGCGACGGAACATCACTATGGTAAATCGTCAATGTAAAGAGTTCATCCCCTGAGCCCGAGGTGGGGCCAACAACCATGCCCCGCATACCAAAACCCCGCCATTCTCTCCTACATTCATGCACCTTTATTCTCCTCTGCCAAAACAACTCCAACCATTATCTCATCCTACAAGACAATTCGTTTCACAACGGCTCAAAATCCACTTTCTACTTCGGTCCCACGCCGGTCGAGTTCCCAACACATCACCACTATACATTCCGCTTGACCAACCGACTATCATCCATACCTTCCACATGACCAAACCATCTCAACCATACTAATTCAATTTATATCTCTCAGTACCCATAATTCCTTCACCACCACAGCCACTCTCTATAACGTCATTCCTCTCTTTATCAATACTCTTCTCACAACACTAGCCAACCTAGAAAGTCCATTCTGACACATTGAACTGCATAAATCTATACATTCTTATAATCCAGACCTAAGTCACTACCATACAAACACAGTAACAACCAATACCTCATGTAACGGACCCAAGACACACTTCAAGACATTAGTCCCTATTGCAATTCACACACAGAAATTGCAACCATCCACCTTCTGCCATTCAACAACTTCCTTACTATCACTACTGCAATCGTCCGTTCCACTCTCAAGTCCAACATATCTCCTAAATAATTTAAACTCACAGACACTAATGTTCCTAGCTGACTCCACCATTACTCTAAACAATAAATTCACCACTGAGAGTGTCTCCACTCCAACAACCATAGCTAACCTCTAAATCCTCCACGTTTACTCCTCTACAAGCCCCTCCTTCACACACACCTACCCAAATCCTTCTATCAATGCGCTCAAACGGCGTTTCCGCGACGTCAGAACCACACAGACACAAATCACACAAGCACTATTAACTATATACCCCTATATATAATATACTATACTACAAACTACCTCCTACCCTCAACATAACCCTTATATCCTCACCAATACCCGACCTAATATATACCTTCCTCACGCTATATAATATTATATAATATATATATATATATATTATATTATATATATATATATATATATAAATAATATATATAGTATATAATTATATAGTATATATTATTCACTATATATTATACTATAAATATAATTAAATAATATACATATATATATATATATTACCTAGCTACTACGTAATACCTTATACAAGTAGAAATAAATACCTATACATAGTAATTAATACTAGTCAACGTTAATTATATATAAATAAATATATACGTATACTCAATAATATATATATTAAATATATTATATAATATAATATATATATATATAATATAATAGTATATATTATATATAGCGCAGAAAGGTGGTGTGTGCAATGCCGCATGCAAAATTTCGAACTGCGTGACCGAATAATATTCTATAATATATTATATATATTATTAAATATAATAATATATAATATATAATATATAATAAATATATATATATATGCCTAAGATGAGGAGATATAAATTATATACTATATATAGGAAATAGAACCAGCGGCGGTATCATTATTCGGTACTCTATCGGTACTAGACAAATTCTGCAAATACTGGTATCTCTCTCCTCTCTCTCTCTCTAAATATATATTGCTATATAAGAAGCTATATATAATTATATATGTATAATTATGTATATACATATAATTCGAAAATATTACATAATTATAGAATTTTACATATAAAATATATATAATATATATAATAATATAATTAAATACTAAATTTGTGTTCAGTAAAGTTATTTTCTTTTATGTTTAACCGTTTTCGATAACTGACTAAGCATTGACGTTGTAATTTTAATAATATTTTGAGTTGCATGTTATTTTTTCTTCATAATTGTAAAGTATTTTTTGAAATTATCTATTATTTTAATTTCTTTTAATTCAATATTTATTTTTATAAGATTATTATTATTATTATGTATAGTATAATAAAAACAATTTTGATTTATAAAGTAGTTTTAATAAATAATTTTATACCTCTAATTTTTAAACTGTAAGTTGAATGACCAACTTCAATAATCCCATATTCCTATTTTTAAGTGCTAAAAAGAGTTATAAAATAGCGCCTATATTCTTCCCTTTTTAGTTACAGTTTTCCCCAGTCTTATCAAGACTTTGAAGCAGTAATATTAGGTATATTTTAAAGACACAAAGCAATATGCGTACTCCATTATTTACAGGGAGATCTTTCTGAAAGTTAGATATCGATATTTTTAAGTTACAAGTAGCACTATGTACAGGGAGATCTTTCTGAAAGTTAGAGATCAGTTTTCTCTTTCTTATAATTTTATCACTGTTTACTTACTCGATTCTTAACTTGCATGTAAGATTCCAGTGGTTTCCTAAACCTAAGGTGGAAATCTTAATGACGCCATGAAGCAAATGAACATTTAATCATATATCTTTGGTATTTAATATAATTAATAATAATTATGTGCTTACACTTTCGTCATTCTGCAAAATATTATGAATAATTTTCTAATTTATGGAACATTAGTTTGGTAAGCTTTATTTCGCCACCAGTTATAGTATAGTATAACATATCATGGCAGTGCATCTATAAAATTATCTCGTAGTAATACTAAGTATCATAATCTACTATGCTGTTCTTTGATAAGAGCTTTCATTGGTTCGCGTCCTGGATTTATCCAAAATTTCAAACGGAATTCACCAAAATTTGGAATTGGCTTTCCTCACCTTCAAATATTAGCTACAAACACTCATTAATCTGATGATTTTTACAAATCTCGTCAGGGCAAAGGTCAGAATATCAAAATTTAATTTGTTTACCAGAATGCGATATTTTTTTAAACTTAAACATGCTCGCTCGAGTCCGTGAATACCGAAACATTATAGAGATCTTCCTTGCTTTACATTATTTCAAAAATCAACTCGTGAGTTACTACCTTGTTGTTTAACCATGTTTCTTTTCTTTTTTTTTTTTTTTTTTTTGATATTTCTCTGTTCCATTAAGTGTGGTATTCCATTTTTAATTTTGAAATGTTTATTTCATTTTGGCGGGGTTATGAGTCTTAATCTCCTAATGTGACTCTTTATTCAACCTACTTTTCTGAGGAAAATTTAAGAGGATTAAAACTTCATAATGAAATTATTCAAAATATTCAAAACTTCATTACAAAACGAAAAAATGCATTCGTAACGAATAGCATTTTGTCCAGTAATAATAGAACTATCGAATATACTAATACTTTATTATATATCATATATCTTCAACTCATTTCATTCTGACGCTACAACAGACCTTCTTTTCTTCTGTAAGATTGCTTTTACTCCGAAGTCTTATAAATCTTCCGATATTTTCCTATTTACTTATCGTATAGATGACTTAGGGGATATGATATATTCCTGGTGGGTGATCTAGTCTCAACCTATATAAATATTGTGAAATTCAGTTTCTTATTAGTAAAAAACCAATACCTAGACAAATTATCTAATATATAGCGCTGACCTCTACTAATATATACTTATAATAATACATATACCTTCTTATACTCTCTCTAAGACGCATAACTTTCCTATCTCTTTCGAAGAAGGAATAAAGGATAATACAATGCGCTGGTTTATCTCAATAGCAATATAATGTCGCTCGTCCATATCCCGTTGACAATATAAACATCTTTGGCCTTAACATAAACAAAAACAATATGTCCTGAGAGGTTTTAAAAGCGCAAATTAATCGCGCTCACCTTAGAAGTGATTCAACCTGAAAACCATTCTATGGCACATATATATATATTATATATATATATATATATTAAACGGTTTTGCTAATGAGGTGGACCTCTATATAAAAAATAAGAACTACGGGAGGTCTGTTTATATCGAGTATACTGTAGCGAGAAACTTTTGTTTATCCCTCTTTAATATATAACTCTATAATATAGTATATACATAACAGAGTTGCTTATCGATACATATAGCTATATAATAGTCACATAAAGGCCTCAATCATACTACCTTTTATAGTATATGTAGAGTATCTAGGCTCTCATATTAAGTAGGGTGAGTAGCTCGATATACTGAGTTTCAATAAATACTATAATAGCACGGAGCTATTGTGGAATAGGGGACGAGTTGAGTTCCAAAGCAGGGCAAAAGGCTTATAACAGCATGATTGTCTTGTTATTCGGGAGGGGGGTTTGAGTTATATATTATTATTAATTATTATTATTATTATTATTAATTTATTGATTATTTTCACTTATATCCCAGTTTCACTATTGAACGCCTTAACTATTTTATAACGACTTGAGATGTGTCCGATTTGGTGAGCTCTATTCAATTTATCTACTTGTTCTACTCTTTGAAATACGGTACTATCGCGAGCGGCAGTGCTCGAGGGAGCTTATCACTCGCGTAACACCACCTTTACGACGCCTCGTAGCAAAAGGGTGCTGTTTCACGCATGAGTTTTGGTGTTGATATTGGTAACTTCCAGGCCAGTTCTCCTCTCCGTAACTCTCATTTCCTCGATCACATTGCCCGATCATATAGAATCTCATTCCTTTCCACGACTCTCTCCCTGTTTCTTGCTTCAGATTGTAGCGAGTTATACTATGAATGCATGGCAAGCAAGGAACGTGTTCCTCATCCATGCTCTGAAAGTGATATTTTACATCTCTCTCCTCTCACTTTCACAATGCCTAGTCTATCTACAACTGGACTACTAGTGTTGTCTCCATCTGCGCCCTGTCTAGGATAGGCTCTATTGTCGTTAGTTGACTGAATATCGTGGAGATGTGTGCTGAATCGAGTGGTAAAGCCCCACTCCGTGACATATCCTTGAAAAGGGCTCTCTGTAGGTGAGTGGATGCTGGTTTGACGAAAGGCTAAAACTAGTAGAAGACATATATGAAATATACGTCGGCTAATACTTATTATTATATATATATACTAACTCTAATATATATATAAGTATAAAGCTTACGAAGGAGCCGTTTCGAGATTTTGCACTTATACTATATACTAAATATATAAGTATACGCTTTGCTTTAATACTATCATTGTCTATATGTTATGCTTATTATTCAGATCGTTCATTTCATGACTATCTTGTTGATTGAGTGATAGCAACCTCTTCCTTACATTTTTAATTCTTCAATCTTATTTAAAACTTCACAGTATGGATAGATCCATCCAGGTTTAGTGCTCTTCTGTTTTATCTCGCCACTTTATTGCCTACTTTTCATCAACGATCTTCTTAGCT
The DNA here is from genome assembly GCA_015478945.1 of Trachelipus rathkii. Lineage (NCBI taxonomy): Eukaryota > Metazoa > Arthropoda > Malacostraca > Isopoda > Trachelipodidae > Trachelipus > Trachelipus rathkii. Next base: position 22,230 of record JABUQX010123397.1, read on the forward strand.
GCACTTCTAACACTGCTCATTTTTATCTCGATGATGCAACCTTCCATTCTTCCACACAATTAAGATCTGCTTGAGATCCCCGCAATCCATCTCATTTTAAGCTGTGCTCACCGCCGCATCTCCAATCAATGCTCTCTTTTGTAAAAGAGAATCACTCATCTAATGTTGCCTCTCGTCTACAGCTTGTTTCCCGCGAGCATTTCAAATTCTCTCCGGCCGGCATATTTGGTCGGAAGTTTCTCAGTGGGACGCAGTAAACCAGGTATATACATAATTTGTTAGAAGTATTCTCACACGGCTGCTTTAGAAAACTTCCAAAGCTTCTTCATAGCAACTCCCTCTCTAATGATATGATATATTGATATAATAAATAATTACCTATCCTCACTGATAACTTTCCTATATATAATCACCCTTTTGATGGCTCTATATATATAATATAGTCTACTTAAAGTCCCTAACTATAACAACATTATGAGAACCTAGACAGGACAATAAAATGTATACAATTAGTGAATAATTTATCTCAGGATTTATGGATTACTGACTATCGACATTTTATATATATATTTGCCGTGGGCGGAAAAGTAATTAAATTTCTCTCTAGATTCTGGTATATGCGTTAATTATAAATGGCCGTACCATAGTTGCGGTCTTTGCGAATTGCGGTTTGCGACCTAAAAAGCCTGGGAATCCTGTTCAAAGATTGCGTGGAATTTTTTTTCCTTGCAAATTCGCGGATCTAAGCTGCTCAGATACCCAGTTATATAAAGGACGTCATTGATTTCACGCTCCCTGCAGGAATACCGCCAAAAATTTTTCTGTGCGTTTGGTCTGGTTCGCCCGACGCAATTATTGTCTTATGGAATGCGATTGCGCGATTGGCGCCCGCCAATTATTTTTGGGTTGCGGGCCCAACACTGAATAGTATATATATTTATATAACATATATTATTATGGATATAGGTGGATTATCATCAGGTATTTCCACTATACCTTACTATATATATATTATATATAATATATATACTATATATAGTATATATAATCTATATATATTATAATATATATATATATATACTATAGTATTACGTTATAATTATTATATATCCTCTAGTTTTAAGTATCCGGAGATACAGTATCTAGATACATGTATCGGAGATACATGTATCGTTATCGGTATGCCAAAGAAGGTAAAGGGCAAGTCTATCGGTAGTTAGAAAGGGGTAAGTCGGGCACACCTGCCTCTAATAAAGTAAATTACTTTTATTGTGTTATCTGGATGCTACTAGGCGGTGGTGCCCGCCTGGATAGAAGGGCAAAATTTATTTTTGTAACTCGCGAAAATTAAACAAGTTATCCATCATCTTCCACTGATATATATATCTACTTATGCTGCAAGTACATTGAGCCTATAGTACTGTATACTATATATAATCGATCTAAAAGATAGATATGGACTATATATATGCATATCACCTCATATCTTATTTATAATATATAATAATATAATTATTAGATTATTATATAGAAGTCAATGCTACAGCCTATATATATACATAACGTATTCATTCATATAATATAGACCTTATAACTCATATGATCACGCTCTAGCAGAGAGATAGACGTAAGTGAGAGTCGAAGAGGGGTTGAAGCTCACGCTAGTAGAAGTATTGTGGAATCGTCTCAGTATATTCTTATATAGCCTCTAGTCACTCTTAAGCGGGTTAATATACTCTATATAATCGCCTCGCAAGAGTATGTTCTGAGGCGGTGAGTTTATAAGAGCAAATTTGGAGAACAGGCATCCAATCCACTTATTTGTGCAATGAGATAAGTATCTTCAAGATAATTTCCAAAGCCATCCAATGTTTTCTTATGATTAAAACTACATTTAACATCACGTTATTACGTTGCGTACGTAAATTCGAAGAACGTCACAGTACATCAGATAGAGGTTAAAGAATAACCCACATGACGCCGATGCACAGCTCTGAACAGAATTTCTCGGATGCTTCTTTCTCTTCATGAGAGGTCGATTGGAATTATATAGAGTCATGAGCCTTTGGAGACATGACTGCAAAAGTGATCACTCGCAGGTTTCGACATTCCACAAAGATTTAGAACCCCCCATATCAACTATTTATGAATCCGTTGAGTGCTGGTACACCTATTTAGCTGAATAGTGTGCTTAGTTTAATCGACTTATATTATAGCCGATCGACTCGTGAGTGTATAATGCCTAGTAGGAACATCAAACATTTAATTAGTTATTTACAGATATATAAGGTCATATTCAAAATGAAAACCTTCGTTAAAAAGTTATGTGTGCTCAAGGTTACACTGCAATAGATTAAATAAAATATTGGAAGAGACTTCGAGATCTATGTTTCACTCTATTATAAGAAGAGGTTTGTCACCAGAAAGATCGTTGCGCCTTTTAAAGGCTTGACGTGGATCTCTTAATGGTCGTTGTATTTTCAGAGGGGATACAGGGTCAGGTTTGGAGAGTTTACTTTTAGCTTTTTCTCCATTTTTATGTTTTTATCATATTTATTATTTCAAATATTTTAATTATCTTTTTAAATTGTAGAAAAATCGTTTATTGGTAATTATTTAAATTGCTATATTTAATTTATTTAATTTATTTATCTTATTTATGTATAATTTTTATGCCTCTAATGCGTCACCAATATTATAAAAATAATGAATTTAGCCGAATATTGATTTGCTCTTTACTTTCATTTTATATAAAGGGCATGATGAGGCATCGTGCGCTTGTATCCCGTAATGACGATGAGTATCATACATGTAAACAAAAACAAAATTAAATTATAAATATGAAAATTCTTGAAACTAATAGGTAATGAAAATAATAATAAAAAATAAAAAAATTAATGATACTTAGTAATTTCTATATTTAACACAATTTACCCTTTAACCTTAATATATTATATACTGTAGTATATATATTTATATAATTAATAATATATATATATTAACCCATATATACTAATATATTAATATATAATATATATAATATATATATATATAATAATTTAATAATATATTATATATATATATATATATAGTGATTTATAACTATAATATATTATATAATATACTATATTATATATAATATGGTAATATATATATAATATATATATATATATATATTATAATTATATATATATATATCTTATATATATCCAATTACCACGTTCCCTAAAAAGCGTACGTTTATCAGGTAAGTATTTTAAAGGGGATGACTTTATATATCCTACGGACATTCCCACCTCTATCAAAAAAAAGGGAGAAGTAAAATAATTTCTGGTAATTATAGGCAGCTAAGAGTTAACTAAGTAAACAAGATTTAAGTTATTTATCCAAAAAAATTTGACCCATGTTGAGTCTTTTATGATAATCTTAAAATTCTTCTCGTTTAAAATAGTGAAAATTGGCTTTAAATGTATATTATAACCTTTCCATTTATAATGGGTCGGTTATGTTTGAAGTTCTTTCGGGAGGAATAGGGAATATGTTGAGACGTTTCCAGTGCAGAGAACTATTTTATTGAGTGCAGAAGTTTGGGAAGTGGATATGAAAGGCGTATAATAAATCCTTAAACATTTTCAATTGTATCTCTGGTAAGTCCATTCAATTGGCCTGCTTGTTCTAATAGGTCAACTCGCGGCATCCCGGAGCCAGAGAGAGGTCGTCGCAGCTTAAGTTGAGTTGTCTTGAGGAGCGCACTTTGGAGACAACATGGAGTCGATTCCGAGAATTTTACGAAACTGGAAACTTGGACGCGCAGACTCGGATCGTAATGTATCTTATTTAATTCAAACACAAACACACCGAAATTTTTTTTTCCAAAACGGAAGACCCCTTTCTTGCCAAGCAAGGGCTGTAACAGTCCTTTTTTACCTAGTGCGACCTGGTTTTGAAAAATATTTTCCGACCCGACATACGGCCAAGAAACAGGAAAACGATCACTTCTGTAAGCGGGGCATACGGGTGCCCTGTGGGCTCTGGGGCTTATTGTCAATTCATTTTTTTTTTCGGGCTAATCATTTCGTATTGTGCCTCCATTGCTTTGTCGCCGTGAGACACTGATTGGTCATCTGTGGCTTGGATGGCTCCTCGGCGGCACGGTGTGCCTGCTGGTGGCCTGGTTTCTACAAAAAATGTATCTGATTAATTATACCTGTGCCCTTCTGCTTAACCATTTGTTCAGGCGAGAGACATGTTTTTTTGTGACACCCATTCTCAGAACTTATGTGCATGGGATGTCGAGCTGTCACTTATATAGTGGGTATGCCATTACATATGCGAATAATCGACCGTGAAGCGCGGAGCCTTACCACAACTGAGTGGCAATCAAAGAAAGTTTGAAGGTCACTCGAGGAATGAAGTGACACCACGAGCATTTGAGTCGTAGCGAAAATCGGACGAGCCTCGGCTGCTAACGAACGGATAGTACGTTGACACTGAGACAAGTTAGGACAGTTAGAGTTGGAGAGATCCAAGAATTCCTTTTGTAGGCAAAGCGCAAAAATATTAATTAATTGTTTGGTGAAAAAGAGAGTAAGAGTGTTTACTTTGTCCACCAAAGCAAAGAAGCTGCAAAGGAACGATCTGAAAGAAAAACAGCATGACAAGGATGTAAAGAGTCAAAGCGAACGGAAGAATATCCAAATGGAAGAGCATTAAGTCCGTAAGCGATGACGAACGCCACTTGCCTAATATCACCGGCGTAAAAGTCTCTTCAGGAGGTATGCGAAGCTGAAGTCGTCCTCCAGAGGAGTCTACACACCAGGATTCCTGGAGTATCCTGGAAAGGGCAATCGCACGAGGACATAATGACTCTGGTGGTATGATAGTGGAAGGGATAATTTCACCTTCTTTCAGAAAAATTCTTTTTGAAAGGTGAAATTATTTCACAGAAGACGTGCTGAAACAAATGTTCAAATAGTCAGTTGAATCTCAGAACGATACAGAAAAGCCATTATGACGATCGAAAGAAGGGAATAGATTCATTACCGTGATGACGAGGAAATGAGAGCTTAGGAGAGTTTATTCACAACGGGACAGTCTCGTGAGATAGGAATACCAAGGGTGAATGATACTACTGAGATCCTGGGTATAATATTATGAAGAACTGCAATTAGTCACGATACTTAATTAGGATAAAGAGCTGAATAAGGATAGAATATAAATAAATAATATAGTAATTATATTCGCAAACCCCACCGTTCCAGATTAAAAATTTAAGAGACTACTCATTGAGTCTGCGTATATATATTAAAAACTACTTATTATAAATCACTTCCTTTCCATTTTAATATATTTTAACTAAAATAAGATTATATTTTATAATATGATCAGTAAGTATCTACCATCATTTAAAATATAAGGATATATCACCTTCTACAATATTTTGATTTTAAATATTTCTTTTTCTCCTTTTTCCTAAGTATTTTTTTATATTTAATTAATTTATATTTTTATTTTTGCAATATATTCATGGCGGGATTAGAGTTTCAGCATTGATCTTATAAGCCCACCTTGAGACTCGATCCTCTTTATAAAGACCATTGACTATTGGCGGATTAGATTAGGTTTTACCCCATTTGTATCCGTTCATTCCTTTTCTGTTTGTATTTTCTAAAATTCTTCTTTACTATTTTTTCTCTATTTATAAAATATATACTTTATTAAGTTTATCTCATAATATTATACTAGTATAATTACATTATAATTTGACGGATCTTATTATAATAAAATTATAGTTACCCAGTATATTATTATATATTTGGAGTGTTAAGATATAAAGGCTTTTGTTTTGACACCTGCAACTCTGAAGAACTATAACTATCGTTGAGATATAAACCTTATCCCAGGTTCAAAATGAATAAACATTTCAAAATTAAAATGAAAATTCAAAAAAAAAAAAAAAAAAAAAAAAATTTAAAAAAGTGACGATATTAAACCATAACCCTCTTTTTTATTATTTTTTTAAAAAAATATTTTAACATTTTATGAATTAATTATAAACATTTTTATTTTTATTTTTAACTATGCGAGTATATTTGCGTGCCTGTTTGCTTTTATATATGTTTATGGGTATATGTGTATTTATGTCCTTATGTATGTATGTATGTATGTATGTGGTCTGATTCTAAATTCTATAAAAATAAAAAAATATTTTGTTTATTTATTTCCATTTAAGAAAAATGTTAAAAATTAAAATACCTTTTGTACTTAATTAAATAAACAAAAAAAAATCTTTCCCAGATAGAAATAAAGGTGTTGCTTACATGAACCTATTAACGCTCCATTACCAAACTTATTAATAAAAACCTCTTTTTCTGCTTCTTTTTAAGGGCTTTTTAAAGCTCTTTTCTAAATGGTGGAGCCATGTTTGCGCCTTTAATGTCGTTAAAAGTCTCTAAAATTCTCTGAAAGTCGTTAATGAAATCCATTATGAATTAAAGATATCGCGCCTTGTTTGTATTGTTTGCTCATTGCACCTATTGCATTGCATTGTTGTTGTTGTTATTATTTCAGCACATGCACGAATTATTTAGCTATTATTATTACTATTGATATTATTATTATTATTTTTATTATTATTAATTTTTTTTATTATTATTATTATTATTATTATTGAGTCTATTTAGATGATCTTCACTATTATCATTATTTTTTTATTAATTTGTTATATTCTAATTATAATTCCATTAATTAATTTATTATCTGTTTATTTTATATCAAATCATTATATATTAATTATATTATTTCATTACATAACTTCCTGATTAACCTCCTATATATTATAAATTAGTATATTTATTTCACTTAATATTGTATTTATTTTTCTATTTAAAATAAGTTACTTAGTGTCGAGTTATTTTAGCAAATTCCTTTTTACACAAATGCTCTATGCGAAATGATTTTATTATTATTATTTATTATTATTATTATTAGTATTATTAGGTAAATGATAGAAAGATATCTAGATATCGGTGTTATGCAAGGGAAAGATATACTTTATTTCTAATGAAATAAAGAACAGAAACTATCATAATTTGAAAAAAGAATAGAGCAAGTGAAGCACCTTCCGATAAGTAAATATATTGGAAGAAAAGTCTGAAAATTTTTTTTTGAGAAAGAGTTGTTTGGAAGAGAAAAATCAGAGATACACCACCTTATACACTCACTCCAACTTGGTTTGAACTCTGAAGCAGTTTCATAACAAACTATGGCCTTGATCTAACACCCCAGTCTGCAACCTTGATAAAATATTCCAAATCGTATCCATATGCGCCCCTTATGCTTGTCATGTAGTATGCATTATCTATGATGAAAGATTCTATTAGGTTTCTTTTATAGTAATTGTTAATTAATGAAGGAAAGCATGTTCGCGTATTGTTAACATTTACCAAGAAATGCAAACCATTTGACAGATGTTAAGATGTTAACAATTCAAGCATGTGGTTCTACTATACTTTCATAGCGATCTGATTCAAACATTTTAAGCATCGAAATGGTGTTCGTGGAACACCCTAATCGTGTAAGTACATAAAGTCACGAATTCTTGGGCCTTCCCTTTACAATAGTTAGACAAGGACCCCTAATTTATTTTTTTAAATTAACACTTAAAAATGGAGTCAAGTTAGGATTCTGAAAGTTAGCTTAACAGAATAGATTTAGTTACTATTAAATTAATATTTTAATTATCTAATGTTGTAGGGGAATTTTAATTAACCTAAATTTTGAATACGGTTATAGGGAATTATGTTGAATATTAATATTATATATATATGATTACTGTAAGGTCGAGTATTTCGTTATCCAATCCAATAAAGTATGAATTTTACTATAAATTTATTATAATATTGTGTTTTAGTGTTTTATTTTGTTTTTATTTTTATTTTTTATTAGCAGTTAACACTTGAAAACTGGACAAAATTGACATTTTTATTCGCTAGATACTTCGTTAATTTTATTTAATGATCTGTATTATGTTATTAATTATACCAATTTCATAGTTATTTCAGTTCCTTTTTTGATCAATAATATTCTGGTATCATCCTCGTGACCCGAGTCTACAATATAGCGGAGATATAGTAAAAACCCGAGCTGTAACGTTCACAAGGAGTTCTTTGAACCTACGAGGAACGTCAGGGATCGAACGTGGTCGCGCCGAAGTTGATAGGCACGCTCTGGGTAGGGGAGCCATATCCTGAGCAACACGTATGACGGGCAGCTGTCATTATAAATAATAGTAAACCCGGCATTAACGCAGGTTCGGTAATGTTAGAGCCTCGTTTCTTGGATCATTATATTTATGGCAGGGACCAACGGATAGTCATATCGGAGATATATCTATGCTGTTCAATCGTAATCATCGTACAAATTTAAATTGAGATCCAAGTCATTATAATATATATATATATATATATTATATGATAATATTATATATATATATATATATATATATATATATAGTATATAATATATATATATATATATATATAAAGTATAATTAATTACTCAAAAGTTTACGATGTCTAGCAGCTATGGTTCCATGTATCATTTATGAAAGGACTGTGATAAAAAAGTATAAAATAAAGGAAAAAGAGTTCCATAAAAAGAATTTCTTTTTAATTGCAACAAACAAACAAACTAACTAAGAACATTTCTAAAACAAACAAAGTCCAAATCTTCATTTGTTCATTTGGGACCAAAATCTTCATCAATTCGATCCCTTCGCTCCTTTTTCGAAAAGTTGGAGACACGACGCAATTGTGATGATGATGGACATGGGAAAACCACCTCCGTCATTCCAGATCTTTGGATATTGACGATCAAAGGTTTTGTTTAAGTAACATCGTGAAAGACTCGGAAGGGAGAAAGGGGGGGGGGACAACTTATCATGTTATGTTGTAACGAGAGTTCAAAAATTATCTCAAAATTGACTCAATAAATAATAAGCAAAAATAAGGTAATGCGCATCTATAAATAATAATAATAATAATAATAATAATGATATAATAATAATAAATAATAATAAAATTAAAGATTTATTCAGTTAAAAAGAGCAAGTAACAATAATGTGCTATTAAAATTTAT
>JABUQX010123398.1:0-10000 GCA_015478945.1 Trachelipus rathkii
TACTTCTATATAATCTATAGTAATATATATAATGTTTAAATATACTATTTAATCTAAATTATATATTATAATACTAATACATTATTATAATTAATATAAATATACTAATAATATATATATAATATATACTAATAATAATAAAATTAATTAAATATTATATATGATATATATCTTAATATATTATATAATATTATATAATAATTATATAATAATTATATCACTATTATATTATATAATAAATATTATATTATACATCCATAACTATAATTAATCACTATATCTTTAGTATATGTTTATATCATAAAATTTATTATACTTATAATTTATATTATATTCTACTATTATAATAATAAAATCAATATAAATCTTACTCAAATTTATCATTTATAATTTGATTTAATATAATAAAAATTTAATATATATTATATAACTATATTTAATTTATATAAAAATAATTATAAATATATAATAATTAATATAGTTAATGTAATAATTATAGAAATAATACTATGATAACAATATTAAATATGATATTGATATTATGCATATTTGTCAAATTTCTTATATCTATCCCTATTATATTCACAATCTTATCTATATGTATATTACCTCCTTATTAATAATATATTTAAATATATAAAACCTGATTCGCAACTAATATAGTTAAAACTTTCATCTAGATTATTTTATGAAAAGCACTATAATATTTAATGCTCGTAACAGTGACAGCTTATTATACTACACAAAAGCTCGTGCTATATATAAATATTTTCAATTCGTGTGCATAAATGCTGTGTATTTGCATGGCGCAATCGGATTTAGGTAGTCTGATTCCACACTTGAGGTTATGCTTTTGTTGACTGATCTCATCTTCCATGAGGTTTATAAACCAAACTCGAAAAATAAGATATAAACAAAAGTTATTTTATATATGACGCCATACGGCTTTTGAATTGCAGAGATCTTACTGAATACCAGCACTCATTCTTCGGTACCTATGGCCTCTTCCAGTGCTTGCCATGTCTTTTCAGCTCCCAAATCACTTCGACTTGCGTTCGATTCAGCGTATCTATATTTTTTATGTAGCTTATACATATATATATTATACTCACTACAGTCTCCCTCCCTATATATACATCTATACATATACATACTCAGTATGTAGTATTACTACCTGATATATCATATTTCCGCCATCTCCTATTATAGGTTACTTACTACTCACTTCGGTAAACTAAATAAGTATGTTATATTCCACTATAATATTTATTTTTATTCAATTACGTTTCTATATCGCGACACTTCTATATAAAACATATTTGGTTGAAAGCCCACATATATATGTATATATATACCTTCGTGAGTGACCAAAAATTTTATAAAAGATCCGTATATCCTGCCGAGTCAATTGAAGTTAACTGCTCCATAGTCCATGTTAATGTTCTATTATCACAATTAAACAAAAACGAGTTAAACTACCAGTATTTCGTCTCTCGCTATAAATAAAAATTAATGTCTAATGATGCTACACCTAGGCTACATCTAAATCATCTGTGTTGATCATATCAAAGTTTCTAACTAATTACTAAATTAAAACTTATCTTACATATATCTACACTAAACTCAAGTATGTCTCATATACTAATATATATTATTATTATATAGGTAATATATTATAATATTATATTTATAATATATTCTATATACCTCTATATTATATATATATATATATAATAATATATCTATATATATTTTCTTCTATATATAATGTATATCACAATCCTAAATATTAAAACTGATACTTGTATAGTGTGAAACAGAATTACTATCGAATATATTTTTTTTCTTGGAGGTGTTTGTATTAATAATGTAATTTTCATAGATATTTAATTTATATATAAATAGTGATTATTCGATCCCAGAATATAGGACTATCAAATATCGAACTGCAAAAAATTGCTCATTCTCCTCCATAAACATATATATTTATTATATAAATGCCATCTAAAAACGAATATCTAGAATTTTATTAATATTGAAAGTTTATCAGTTTGATTTAGAGACACCATCTAAGTCGTTAGCGCCCTAACCATACGATATAAAGCCTTCTTTTAACTAAGGTAAGACTACCAGTAAATTAAACTGTCTGCTCTTTAAAGATCACAACTTATCTAATAATCACTTACTGATCATTTCGTTGAAGCGTGAAAAGTGTCATTTGATAGTAATGAGAAGAACAACGAAAATATACGCATTTGCATCTTGCAACCTAATATCGTAAAATTGTGAGTAGTTTGTTAAGCTGGACAGCGTTGCTTTACAGTAACATCATACGATCCAAACCATCGAGGTTACTTTAAAAAATAAAACATATACTTGTATATATTATAGACTATTACTAAATCTAATTACCTCATAATTAATATATACTCTACATCTTGGTTATACCTAATTTAATATATTAATCTCATATTGCAAATAAAATTCTAAACAATATATTATTATTTGATTTATACTTATATTATTTATATAATTTAGAACAGGAAATATATATAGCTAAAATTAATAATATCATATATAATTTTATAAATTATTACGTTAAAAAAAATATAAATTAATACCACTAACTATATATATATATAATAATACCTATACATAATAATTATATTATAAAGAAATCTCTTGAACATTCTATTTCATGGGTATACTTATCATATAATAATATATAAAAAAATATTGCATATATTAAAATACAATATTTTAATATTATCTTTATATTATAAGTAAAATAATATTACCTATAATATTTTAATCAGTACACTACTCTAGTGACATTATGTTTATAGCAGAAATAATACGGCATAATTATATATACATAATACGATATTTTTATATCGATATAATGTATAGATATTTATAGTAATATAAATTTTTATATTTCTGTAGGATTATTATGTTAGTACTAGTATATATATCAGTAAATATATAGAATATATATTATATATATATATATATATATATAGCTAGATATATATAATTACTAATAATGACTAGATATACAATATATTTATATATAATAAAAAAAAAAATATATCTATAAATGGAATATTAAACTAAGTTTTTCCGAAGAAAAAAAAATCTTTCTTAGGCTATATTAAGAACAGTTTATCTTTTTTTAATACAATTTTCCGTTATTTTATGGTTAATAATATATAAGCATTTTAGAGGAATCCTTTGAGTATAATATATATTATATATATAATATATATATATATATATATAAATAATTAATATATTTCACTATTGAAAAATATCGATATGTAAAGTCTAAAAAGTATCTGATAGTAAATTATTGAAGATCAGCCAATTTCAGATTTATTTTATAATATAAATCATAGTTATATAATAGATATGATATACTATAGTTATATAATTTTAATATGTTTTATCCTTCATGATATTATCAACTATATCCAATAAGTACACAATCTTCCTAAAATACTTATTGATTCTATTCACAAACTCAACCAAAGGCGATCTATTTTATGTAAGGTAACTCAAAGTGTATGCTTTGATTTTAGTCCCAAAAGAGTTGTTAAAGAACTGGTTTTAATAAACTTTTCCCGTGATATTATGTCAAATTAATATCACTTAATAATATCTAATATATTATATAATATAATATAATATATTATATACATAAAATTAGATTAATTAATAGTATATATATATATATCTTAATTTTTGTATTTTAATATATAGTATGACAAGTAAGTATATACATCTATATTAATATATATATATCATAGTCGTGCGCCCAGCTACTGAAACAGTCCTTCCAGTCAAGTAGAACTAGTTTTAGCAGCACCAAAGTGAAATCATACATGTTTAAAGGCTACTTTTTACGTGGACATGTGAGTCAAGTCCCAACAAGCCCCTAAGAAAGGGGTATTTATTCTTCTTTTCTAGGGGCTAGCGAGGCCGGATGAGAGAAACGAAAGGGGTGGAACGTTTCATACCACCTCAAGGGATGGTCGGAGGAACCCCACCCGCGACACCCAAAATCCAAAAGAGCGGGAGAGGTTTCTCGGAGACCATCTCCACGAGGGGGGATTAGTCCCCGTAGGCTCCACCTAGACGCCTGAACGAGACCCCCGTGACTCCTGACATCGGGTGGACTACCAGGTGGGTGATTCCTACGTAGTGATTTTATATAACCACCAAAAAACAATTAAATCCCAAAAAAGGAGGATACATTTGGACATTTCATTCGCACAATCTATTCGCCACATCTATAAATCTCAAAGACTCATCTTGGGGTACTTTTGATTAATAATATTAATTAATATATAATATATCTACTAAATATATAGTATATACTAATATATATATTGATTTATATGGTGATATAATTTAATATTATTATAATATCCTACTAATATAATATTATATATATTTTAATATCATTAAAAAATATAACTATGTATTACTGTTATAATTACCAATAACTCAGATTAATATCGATATACTATGTTACGAAAACGTATGAAAATTATACGAAACGTACGAAAAAAACTAAAAAATATTAGTGACTTATGCCCGAAAATACATTTTACTCATATTCTATATACTATAATTATTAAAATATTAATTATTATCATTTATATAATAATAATATAATATATCATATAATATAATATATATATATATATATAATAATATATTATACTATCAATATATATATATTATATAATATTTAAAATATAAGTATCTCGTTAGGTTGAGAGGGTTAACTTTTTTCCCGATCTCTTAATTGAGAGCTTTATGTTGGTGCAGAATGGCATGATTAATTCATTATTTAATATATATACGAATATTATAAATATACTATATATATACTATATAATAATAAGTATACATATTATTTAGTATATTAGTATATATATATTATATATTATATATATATAATATATCATATATATCTAATACACTGTATATATATTAACACTCTTTTTTGACTATCTGTGTGTTGTGTCTAGTGCTGTGTGTGGTGTGTGTGTGTGTGTGGTGTTGATGATATGTCGTGTGTGTGTGTGTGTGTAATTGTCATATCGCATCGTATAAACCAAAATCATAATAATTAAAATGATTATTCAACTTTTATATAATAAACTAATGTTAAAGAAAGACTTCGAAATACATCATCTGAGAAGTAATCCAGATGTGTGTAAAAAATTAACTTTAAAATTACGGAAATTGTTTTTCAAGTTGTGGTACCATTTTAAATATATCCTTTTGTTACAAAGTTTACTAGAGAGAATAGGCCATAAATAGCTCCTCTACAAAATAATTGTATTATATATTATTATATAAAAATATATAATTCTAATATATAATATACTATCTGTTAATAGTATTATAACTATATTATTTAGTAATATATAAATCAATATATAAATATTAGTATTATTAGATTATATACTATATATATATATATATATATACCTAATAACTATATATACTATATAATATATATCATAATATTATAATATATATGCACGTTGCCACCACTCACTCACGCAACGGGGTCTTTTCGCAGGCAAAAAATAAAAGAAATGAAAACCCACCCAATCCCAATCCTAACGTATATTTTCTTAGGTGGGTGCACGAAGTGGCTTTAAAGAGAGTGGAAGTACTGTAATACAGTAGGTATAAAAAACTAATGGATCATGGCAAATAATTCCATCAGGATAGAGTGATGTTTCTGAAAAAGAATGAGGCACCACAAAAATCGAGCCTTGAATTTCTAATACTCGCACAAAATTCATGTGAAACCAAGGCACATCTTTTGTTTCGATTGTGAAGCAATGTCGGTTGAATGCGAAAGATCAACTTGATCGCGCACCTGTCGAAGTAATACCAATTTTACTTTCGTTTCTTTTAATAATGCATCCCAAGACAAACCTGGAGATGTAAAATAACGCGCTGGATCTAATTTATAAGTATCTAAACAAGTTGTTCTAAAATTTTCAAACACATCAGCTAATAATAATGTGTCAGATTTTAAGTATAACATATGATAATCTTTAAATCTGGCAATCAATTAAATTTTGTCCAGATAGTCTGCACATATTTGTAGTCCTCGTTTGTTATATCTTCATTATTTAAAATATTATAAAATTTCTCTTTTTTAGGTAATTTTTCATGATTAAATTTTGCTATATCATCCATCCAATCGTATGGATAAATTCCTTTACGTTTTAGTAGCTGAAACTGTTCATCTTGATAATATTTGTGTAAATTCTTTAAATTTTCATCCATTAAATTTGATGCTAATTTAGCAAGAGATGAAGACATGAATCTGAAACTATCGAGGAATCTCAACTCCATGCTTGTTGAGATTATTCCTTCATCAACTTTTATAAACTGACTGAAACTTATATAAGTTTCATCCGTTTGAGGAATTGCTTTTAATTCACCATCGGTATGTCCAAATTCTTTAACGAATAAATGAGCATCGTATTTAGATAAGTTGTGCATTATTATTGGAATAAATTTAGGATTTCTAATTTGTAAATTACAACTTCTATGAGCAGGTCCTCTATATTCTCCTGTTAAATGATTATGGTCTCTTACTTTGAAATCTGATGGTGTATATTCTTTTTACATACATAACAACGATTAGCATTTTCATGATTCATTTCTTCTTCTGAAGTTAAATTCATTGGTTTGTTCATTTTCAGTAATTTATAAATTCTTTTTGATTCTGAAATTAAATATTCTACAAACGTTTTAGGTGCTTCGTTTCCTTCATATATTTCGAGCTTTGAATATTCATCTACATCACATTTCGTATAACAACACCAACTGTTTGGTTGATGTTTCTGTAGGTTAATGGTATAAGATTCTTTAGGATCTGGTTGACTCGTTTGTATCTTTTGTAAGGTGCTTTCAAAATCTGCATATATAACAAATGGATGTCTGAATTGTTTATAATACAGTTTAAATTGAACTTGACCTTCAGATAATTCCATTCTCACCGGTTTATGAATACTACATTCTGGTAAATGATTATCTAATAATTCTTTTTTATAAAAACTATGTAAACAGAATCGACATGGATAAGTTTTTTCTTTATGCTTCTTATCTATGAATGGACTCAAATGTTTCATCAGTAAATAATGTTTTATCATTTGATATTTAAAGAAAGTAAAATTAATAATCATTTAGTTTTTCCTTTTATAATTCTTATTGGATATGTTCAGTTTAATCAGATAATACGTACTGACACATCGTTTTCGTTCTCAAATTTATTGATCTGTTTTAATTGAGCTGGAAATTCTAATCCTTTCCAGTTATAAGTTTTAGATACTTCTTTTATTCTTGTTGATAATTAATCTATGTGGATGACCTTCATCTAAACAATCAGATCTTGCTATACACCATTTGAAACATTCGTTATCATTTTTATTTTGAATATTAATCAATCCAAATTTTTGGTTTTTATATTTTGATGGAGTTTCAATATATGAAGAAGCTCTTAATGGTTTATATTTTGCTATCTTTATTTCAAAATCTAGAAGTTTATTGATGATCCATCCTGATCCTTCTTTTGTAAATTTACATATTTTTTCTTCAATTTTATTAATCATAACATGAATAGTATCTTTTATTTGAGAATTATTTGTTATACTTGTCATGGAACCACTATTAAACCAATTTTGAATCGTTTGTTTTCTTCCATCAGGTAAATATTTATAAAATTCAACAAAAATAGAGAGACTCAGTTTTAAATTTTCCCAATTTTGTTCTTCAATTTTTTTCTGAATTATACTTATCATATTATTAATATACATCCTCGGATCAATGATTTTTATATTGGTATAACAATATGCTTTAAAATTACCTTGAATTCCTTCTCGACAATTTTTATAATCACATTGCATTGAATTTCTTTGATGAATCTTACTTTTCTCGTGAATTTTAAGGTTTAGAACGCTTTTATTACACATTGAGCATAATTTCTTTTTATCATCAAAATAATTCAAATTAAGCAATGATTGATTTGTATTTTTCACATGTTTATTACTTCTTATATGAATTTTAAAATTTTTAATTTTAGTATTACAGATCTCACAAGTTGTCATTTTATTATAGATTTTTTTATTATAAGTCAATTTTGGATTTTGCTCATTCCCAGATCTTGCCATTTTATTATAGATTTTTTTATTATAAGTCAATTTTGGATTTTGCTCATTCTCAGATCTTGTCATTTTATTATAGATTTTTTTATTATAAGTCAATTTTGGATTTTCGTTATTCTTGAATTTCATAATTTTTTCGAGCTTTGATTTTAAAATAGGGACTAATTTTTCTTCTAAATTTTTTATTCTTCTTGAAAAACGCTCTTTATCTAAAATTATAGAAGTTAGCCCATCATTTGTTCTATCATAATTATCCATCTCGAAAATATAATTATTTTGTGAAAAGGTGACTTTCTTTTTATATTTGTTCATTTTTTATTTCCTTATTTATTATAGAAGAAATAAAAAAATATTATATTTCCCTAAAACTCATCGAGTTCTTCAATTTTGCTCTCCTTAAAATTTTCTCTTATCTCTGTATTTTTAAAATTATTTTTAATAACTTTTTTCCTACTAAAAATACCTTAAAAATAATAACAAATTCGAATTCCTCGTACTCGAAAACATATACTCGTATATCAGTATCTTATTTATCTTTTTATGTTAAATAGAAATAGATATGGACGATTTTTAAAAAATGAAAAAATTATTTAACATCCGTAGATTTTTATATAAAAAAAATTTTTTATTAACTTGTTTTTCAAAAGTAAAAAGTATTATAAATGTTAACCTTCTAATTAATATATTTAAACGAAACTTCGTATATGATATTATTTTAATGAAGCCTATAATTTTGATTTTTAATATTTTTAATAGCTTCATTATTTTCCAGGTTATCATTATATTTTGTACTACCTATTGCAATGTGATATTATCAATCTTATTATATTTTTGCACTACAGAGTGCAAACTAACATTAATTCTCTTTTAAAAGACAACGATCGTACTGTACCGTCTAGCATGGGAAGTCGTTACTCAACCCACTCGGCTTGAGAGATGTTAAGTACGAGAACTTGGAAGTCCTACTGCTTTTAATGAGTTCTATTTTTAAATTTTTTTGAATAAACCACAGTCTAGGATATGATCTCACTACCTCTGAATTCCGAGTCCAGTGATCAAACCAATGAGCTATCAAGACTTGGAATAGTAATTTAAATCTTTTACAATAATTAATAAATTTATTAAATATTCCCTTAAACAAACCTTTTCAAGTAGTAGGGGAACGGGGAGCGAAGCGTCTTCCGGGACATCTCCGAGCGAAATTAGAGGGTGGTCCGGTAGCCCCGTTTTCCCTACTAATTATATATATATATATATATATATATATATATATATATATATATATATATATATATATATATATATATATATATATATATATATATATATATATATATATATATATAAAAATATATATATATACATAAATATATATAAATATATATATATAAATATATATCTAAAAATTTATATATATATATATATATATATATATATATACAACAACTTCTCTCCACAATTATATATATATATATATATATATATATATATATATATATATATATATATATATATATATATATTAGTGATGCACCGGAGAGTAATTTTGGCCGGAGGCCGGAGAATGAAAATTTTAATTCCGGCCGGAGGCCGGAGTCTCCGGCCGGAGAATGAAATTTCCATTTATACTTACCTTTTATATATATATATATATATATATATATATATATATATATATATATATATATATATATACTATATATATATATATATATATATATATATATATATATATATAAAAGGATTGACCCTAAGCATGCAATTATCATGCACCTTCCTCGTCCGGATCCTAAGTA
>JABUQX010123398.1:15000-17500 GCA_015478945.1 Trachelipus rathkii
TTAAAGATTAAGGATATATATCATAATTTTTTAGTCTTTTGGTCAGATATGATGGCATGTAGTTTAAAAGTTCTTTTACCAATTCATTTACCTATTTCTGTATTGTATTTTTAAAGCTAGATTTATCAAAAGTGTATTTTTGTTAGGGGTAGTCATTTTGGATATCAAACCCTTTTAAGTTGTTTATCAAAATAATTAGTCAATTTAGTAAATGGTGTCATATAGGTCTATTGATATTATTATATATTATTATAGTTATAATATTAGTTATTAGTTTGACTTAATATTATCACTACAACAAAAAAAAATACTAAAATAATTTTTTTTACACTTTTTGTATGAATCAGTTCTTCTAAATAAATTTATTTCATTAAATGTCTCATTATTACTTTCAATGAATTATAACTATTTTTATTTTCAAAACTACCTTTTAAAAATATAGGTCTCCGGCCGGAGAAAGCCGGAGACTAGTGGTCTCCGGCCGGAGCCGGAGATCTTTAAAAAGGCCGGAACTCCGGCCAAGCCGGAGCCGGAGCCGGAGATCCGGTGCATCCCTAATATATATATATATATATATATATATATATATATATATATATATATATATATATATATATATATATATATATATATATATATATATATATATATATATATATATTTAAAGAGCCTCGATTCAGACTCTGCTACAATTTTATCATCTTGTCTATATTTATGACAAACCCCGACTACACCATGGTGGTACAGACACGTTAAAACAAGCTATAGAAAATACCCTCTTAAAAAGAACAATAAAACAAAAGAACTTATTCAAATGGAAAACAATTGAAACTATAAAAATAAATAATTAAATGAGATGATTAAAAAAAAAAAAAACCGAATAACGAACAGAAATCATCAATGGAGCAAAAAAAAAAAAAAAATTATATCGCAAATTAGACAAAAGATTTAAAAAGATTATTATTAAAAATATATACAATTATAAAAGGCAAATTTATTTTTAAAATTTAAAAATTAGGTCACTATGGAATAGTAACAGTTAATATAATACTTAGGTATGTGTAAAACAATCATAATGGCAGTAATAATAATAATAATAATAATAATAATAATAATAATAAAAATAATAATAATAATAATAATAATAATAATAATAATAATAATAATAATAATAATAATAATAATAATAATAATAATAATAATAATAATAATAATAATAATAATAATAATAATAATAATAATAATAATAATAATAATAATAATAATAATAATAATAATAATAATAATAATTATAACAACAAAAACAACAACAACAACTTAACAACAATGACAATGACAAGGACAACAACAATGACAATAATAATGACAATGACAAGACAACGACCCAGCTTTGACAACAACAATAATAATAATAATAATAATAATAATAATAATAATAATAATAATAATATAATAATAATAATAATAATAATAATAATAATAATAATAATAATAATAATAATAATAATAATAATAATAATAATAATAATAATAATAATAATAATAATAATAATTAATGTCATCGTTACATTCTAATTATATCATTGATACAATACACGAAGTAAAAAGAAAAACTGTTCTTATTTTTCACTTCTATAAATTGTATAAGATTTGAATTTCTAATAAAGTAAAAATAGCATTTGTAAATGTAATAAAAATTAAAAACTAAAAAATATCTATGATACAATTTTAATAATAATTATACTAATATTATTAATAGCTGAAAGATACTAATAATAATAATAATAATAATAATAATAATAATATAACAATAATAATAATTATAATGAGCCAGCGGCTTAATTCTAATGTAATAATAACAAACAATAATAATAATAATAATAATAATAATAATAATAATAATAATAATAATAATAATAATAATAATAATAATAATAATAATAATAATATAATTGTTCAAATATCTTTCGATGAAAAGGACAAGAAAAGAAGATTTCTTAAATATGCCAGGTAAAAAATATATATATTAAGAGTTTGAAATTTCTGAAAGCATTTTTTTTCATTTATTTATTTATTTTTCTTTTTATGGTATTTAGGTTTTCGTTTTTAATTTTTATAAATAAGAAGTTTTTTGATAGTCCCTTTGATAGATTTTATATTTTATTTTGAAGAAGAAGAAGAAGAAGAAGAAGAAGAAGAAGAAGAAGAAAAGAAGAAGAAGAAGAAGAAGAAGAAAGAAGAAAGAAGAAAGAAGAAGAAAAGAAGAAAAGAAGAAAGAATAAGATTGTCCAGGAAAGCAAGAAAGAAGAAGAAAGAAGAAGAAAGAAGAAGAAGAAAGAAGGAAGGAGGAAGGAGAGGGAGGAGGAAGGAGGAGGAGGAGGAGGAGGAGGAGGGAGGAGGAGGAAGGAAGTTGGAAGGTTGGAGGATTGGAAGGTTGGAGGGTTGGAGGAGGAGAGGGGAGGGGAGGAGGAAGGGAGGAGGAGGAAGGAAGGAAGGAGGG
>JABUQX010123398.1:25000-28083 GCA_015478945.1 Trachelipus rathkii
AAAAAACCGCAGGTTTTTTTCGAAATAATAAAATTAATTATTAAAAATAAATAAATTAATTAATTAATTAATATAAATTAATTAATTAATAAATAAATAAATAAATAAATAAATAAATAAATAAATAAATAAATGTTTAATTACCGAATATTATTTTTTTTATTGACGTGTATATTCCCGCATCGGTTGTGGCCCCGCAGCGCCCCGCACCGCCCCGCACCGTACCGCACCGCACCGCACCTCACTTAGTAACGGATAGAGTTTGCCACATGGTATCTCTCTCAAACTTGACACCCCCATAGGGGGTGACGTAACCTCGTCGTAGACGAGGTTACGTGGCCATGCACCCCAAAGGGGGGTCTCCACCCAAAACCTGAGATATTGACGTAGAAGGCTGAAACTTGGTATATACCCTTCATATAAGGTACCCACATCATATATGGAGTTAAATAACCGTACACCCCAAAGGGGGTCTCCAGCCCCCCAAACCTGAAATATTAACATAGAACGACGAAACTTGGTATACACCCTTCATATAAGGTACCCACATCATATATGGAGTTAAATAGCCGTACACACCCAAAGGGGGGTCTCCAGCCCCCAAACCTGAAATATTGACATAGAACGACGAAACTTGGTATACACCCTTCATATAAGGTACCCACATCATATATGGAGTTAAATAACCGTACACCCCAAAGGGGGTGCTAACCCAAAACTGAGATATTGACGTAGAAGGCTGAAACTTGGTATACACCCTTCATATAAGGTACCCACATCAAATATGGAGTTAAATAGCCGTCACCCCAAGGGGAGGGACTCAACCCCAAAAAAAAAATAACATAGAACAACGAAACTTGGTATACATCTTTCTTATAATGTATCCTCGATGCAGAAAAAAAAAAAAAAAAAAAAAAAAAAAAAAATTAAAAAAAAAAAAAAAAAAAAAAAAAAAAATTAAATTTTTTATTCTTTTTAAGTTTATAACTTGCAAATTTACGTTTTTACATACCCTAAAGCAGTAAATCAGTAAATCAGTAAATCAGTAAATCAAACTGTCCTCCATACCCTCCTACCCTTCCATGATCTATTGATCTATTGATCTATTGATCTATTGATTCATGTCATATTTTGTATAACAAAACAAAACTTTCATACTTTTTATGTTTATAACTTTAAAAAATTTGTATTTTTACATACCCTAAAGCAGTAAATCAGTAAATCAGTAAATCAGTAAAGCAGTAAATCAGTAAATCAAACTGTCTTCCAGACACCTTCCTATCCTTCCATGATCTATTGATCTATTGATCTATTGATCTATTGATTCAAGTCATATTTTCTATTAAAATTGTTATGTTTTACATACCCTAAAGCAGTAAATCAGTAAATCAGTAAATCAGTAAAGCAGTAAATCAGTAAATCAAACTGCCTTCCAGACACCTTCCTATCCTTCCATGATCTATTGATCTATTGATCTATTGATCTATTGATCTATTGATTCAAGTCATATTTTTTTTGTTAAAATTGTTATGTTTTACATACCCTAAAGCAGTAAATCAGTAAATCAGTAAAGCAGTAAATCAGTAAATCATAGTACCATCAACCATCCTACCCATTCGTGATCCATTGATCTATTGATCTATTGATCTATTGATCTATTGATCTATTGATTCAAGTCATATTTTGTATAACATATCTCAAAAACTTTTATTTATTTTGTTTTGTTTTCTTTAAACATTATGTTTTTACTATAAAAATTTATTTATTTTGTTTTATTTGCTTTAAACATTTTGTTTTTTACTAAAAATTTATTCTTTTTATGTTTATAACTTAAAAAATTTGCATTTTTACATACCCTAAAGCAGTAAATCAGTAAATCAGTAAATCAAACCACCCATCTATTGATCTATTGATCTATTGATCTATTGATCTATTGATTCAAGTTTCTTTCTCTTTAGTATAATAAATAAGTTCTTTGGATAAAAAGCGGGAAAAGAAAACAAGTTTTTATTTTAAAGCATTTATAACATAAGTGCAGACCTTTTCTTGTTCATTAATGTTTGGGTGTTATCCTAGAATGGACGTTGGTAAATTTATGTTCCGTGCTCCTGCTACATGTCTTGTGTCTGGTCCTACAGGATGCGGGAAAACCTTTCTTTTATTAAACATTTTAAAAGAGGTTGAGATTTTCGAGCAAAAGCCTGTTAAAATCATTTGGTGCTACAGTGTTTACCAAGAAAAGTTTAATGATTACAAAGATGTGATTCAATTTCACGAAGGTATATACGATGTAAAGTCTTTGGAAAATATACAGGGTCACAAAATTATAATCCTTGACGATTTGATGCATAAATTGAATGAGGATATAGCTGAAACTTTCACAGTTTACTCTCATCATTTAAACATCACAGTATTTTTTATAACACAGAATATCTTTCATCAGAATAAGTATATGAGGGATGTGTCTTTAAACACACAGTATTTAATTTTGTTTGGGCAAAGAAGGGATATGAGTCAGGTCAATGTTGTGGCTACCCAAATGTTCCCTACTCAACGTAAAGAGTTCCTAAAAGTATATAAAGAAGTTACCTCTATTCCTCACGGTTATTTACTCTGTGAGCTTCATCCTAAGAACACGCATAGAGTGTTACTTCGTACAAATATCTTGCCTAACGAGATTGAGACAGTATACATACCTGAATAATGAGTACTCTAGTAGCAGATTATTTACCTCTTATGAGAAAATTTAAAAACCTGAAACCTTCTGAAAAACGTAAACTGATCTGTGAAGATGAAAAATTTATACAATGTATAGCAGAAGTATGCCTAAATCTTATAAAAGGAAATGTTCCTTTAAACAGACCTCAGAAGGTAAAGCTACGTCGTCATAGAAACATCATTAAAAAACTTGCCGGTAACGTAAGAAAACTTAAAAATAAAAAGAAGCTATTACAGAAAGGTGGAGGTGTGTTCCTACCTTTACTCTTTTCCGTTATAGCACCTTTGATAACCAAGTGGCTTGCTCAATGATGAAGAAGGTAGTGGTTTTACCCTACAGCGATTATGAGAAGTTGAAATATGAT
>JABUQX010123399.1:0-5000 GCA_015478945.1 Trachelipus rathkii
TCGTACTTCGTTCAGTCCCTCTGGAGGCTGTATTTAACCGTTTTCGCATTTATGTTGAACGCTTCGCGTTTTCGTGCGCCGCTTCAATATATATATATATATATATATATATATATATGAATGCTTGCATTTCTAAAAACACTTTAACATTACTGTTATTGGTAAAATAAAGCCTTACCCAAATAAACAATACAAAATTGTAAGTAGTTTATAACATTAATAGTCATCATCACCCTATCAGTGGAGTCTCTTTGCATCACAAAATGTTCACTAATTTCTCCAAGTCCAGTGCACGAACCCGATCTATGCTAAGTACAACCAATTCACTTAACCTTACGGTGGTCATCATAGTACTTCTCAAATAACTTTTTTATTAGTTTTGAATTTTGAAAAGATCTCTCAGCGGATGATGAAGTTACGGGGAGTGTCAGAAACATTATAAAACCTGTACACGTCTGGAATATACAAGACAACATATTGGCGCACCGATATTAAATATTCTTCCACTTGTATGTTTTGTCATTTTCTTTCTTTGTTTTGGTACCACAACATTCCTGAAGCAGACAATTTCCGTAATTAAAGAACTTACGTCGGCTTCATATTTTTTGGTAAAACTTGTCAGTAAACTCCATGAGCTCTTTATCTGTTTGTTCTGTAAGGGCTGTAAGGCTCAAAGCAAAACATCTGTTCACCTTCCTCATACTCGGGTACCTCGATTCACTTGACCTATTAACATATCAATGGCTGTAAAAAACCCTCCCCTAATGAAATTACCGCAAACAGGCAATGAAGGCCAATTTCTTTAGAAAGCTCATCAAAGCTTGTCACTTTGCTTTTGCGCTTAGTAGGCAATGAGGTCTCAATTTGCCAGCTTCTTGCAATTTCCTGGGCCTCTTCCACTAGCTTGCAAAACTCTCCCCGCAACTGGTTAAGTTTGGTGACACACCTTTATAAAAGAGTGGGCTTCATCCAGGGATATGTCTGATTTTGGAGTGTTTTAAGAAGTGATGTTAATACTTTCCAAAATTTTTCTTTGAAACACAAGCATTAAAATGAAGTGAAAAGTAGACATTTGTCTTCTTAATGCTGTCGCCTTAACTGCTTCAGAGCTCTTTGTTGAAGTTAGGATGATTTTGATAAACAGTTCAAAATATAAATGAAATTAACTTTAACTGCCAACAAGCAATCGAATATGGAGATTTTAATCGAAAAAGTGCTCATCCCTCTATATATATATATATATATATATATATATATATATATATATATATATATATATATATATATATATATATATATATATATATATATATATATATATATATATATATCTTTTTATATTTCCTAATTTTTATTTCTGATATTGTTTTAATTAGTTAATTGTTGAAATAATTACTTGACAGATTGATTGATTGATGTGCATAATAATTAATAACGTCATATTGTAACTGGTCACGTGTTAAACCTGAATGTTGCCAAGTAGACAATAATCAATTTTTTTTTTAAAAAATGATTATTATAAACTTTCTTATTAATGGAATATATTTATTTAAAAAATAATTTATGCAATTATTTTAATTTTCGATCGTTTGTATTTTGCCATATAAAGTAAATTACTTAAATTTAATTATTTATTATATTGCCTCAAAAGTTTTCCCCGATTGCTGCCATTAGTCATTGCACGAGAAATATCTATATACTAAGGTTTGCCTATTTCTTGTTAATGTACTTAATAAAAAGTTAATCGAATCCAGTTATTATTTTATATGAGAGTGAATTATGCTTAATAAATAGCTAATTAAATACTTATTAATAATGAAATCAGTGTATATTAAGTTACAAATTTTTATTTCCGATATCCGTCATTATATATGTATGAATTGAAGAGTGATAGGCTTATAAAATTCTAATCTGTTCAGTGACAGTCTCCCAACTTTTCTGTTTTTCGTGCTTGATCACACTTCACCCCTAATCTTGGGATACAGGTGGACCGTAGAGGTTGGTACTATTATTATTATTATTATTATTATTATTATTATTATTATTTTATTATTATTATTATTATTATTATTATTTATTATTAATTTTATATTATTAATTATTATTATTATTATTTATTATTTATTATTATTGCCAGCTTAATTATTATTATTATTATTATTATTATTATTATTATTATTATTATTATTATTATTATTATTATTATTATTATTATTATTATTATTATTATTATTATTATTTATATATATATATATAATTATTATTATATTATTATTATTATTATTATTATTATTATTATTATTATTATTATTATCGCTTTATTATTATTATATTATTATTATTATAATTATATTTATTATTATTATTATTATTATTATTATTATTATTATTATTATTATTTATTATTATTATTAATATTATTATTTATTATTATTATTATTATTATTTATTATTCGCTTTCAATTTATTATTTGATATTATAGTACGCCAGCCAGTCCCGTTCTTTTGATGTGCGATTTAAAGGGCCTCAACCCTTTTCTCTGTGGAATTTAGAGAATTTAAGTCATCAAGCTCCTCCCCCAAACGCAACCCTGTTTCCAGGGTGATTTCTTTCCGACACGCCCACTCTCCATTTCCTAAACATGCTATTTGCAATTGAATTTTCTCAGCTTCTATATAATCCTATCTCTTTCGTTAGCCAATTCTGTCAAAATTATCTCCAATTTATTTTTAGTCTTAGAGACCAATTTAAACTCAACGTCAAAATTTGCAATAGAATTCAATAGATTCATCTCCCGAATGTTATGCACTCTAGTGGGACTCTTTTTTGTATCGGCTGTGATCAATCCACTGTTGCTGGTACAGATATTGACTTTCCTATTGGCAATTAAGTAAGCATATTTTTGTAAACTGTTATTGACGCATAGCAGCTCCTTCACCAGCTGCGGTAGTGCCAACTCCACCTCAGTCAGTACCGTACTGTAAAGTGCGAAAACTTTCGTCTGATCATTCTCTTCCCCCATTAGAGCGCTAGCTATCGTAAGCTCGCTTACCTTCGTGTACAATAGCAACTCAGTTTTTTCATCAGGGAAAGATAACAAGGTGGCGTTTACCATCGCCGCTTTAGCTTCCCTAAATGCTCGCTCGGTTTCCACCCCCCAGGAAATCTTCTTCGTGGAAGCGGGTTTTCCCTTCAACATTTTCGTTAGAGGTTGCAGTAATTGAGCAGCCCCGGCTATGTTAATTTGGCAGAAGTTATATAGACCGAGAAATGCCCTAAGTTGTTTGATAGTTGTTGGTTTCGCAACATTCACTACTGCATCGATCTTCTCTTGGCTAGGCCGTACTCCCTTCTCGCTAATGTTGAAACCCAAAAAGTCTAATTTTCCGACGGCCAGCAAACATTTCTTGGGGTTCATATAAATTTTCATATACTTCAATCTTTCTAAAACCTTCTCCAACATTGCAACATGCTCTTCAAGAGTCGAACTGGCGATTAGTATGTCATCTAAGTAAACAAAAACATTCTTTAAATCTCCAAGCAAGATCGACATGAGGCGCTGAAAGGCACTAGATGAGCATTTGTGTCCTTGTATTAAATAATTGAAGCTATAGTTACCGAAAGGGCAAGTAATGGTGAAATATTTCTTTGTCTCCGCGCTGATTGGTACGTTATAGTAAGCTTGCCTGAGATCGAGCCGCGTTAGCAATTTGCAATGTTGCAATTGCAAGATGATATCCTTAATCTTAGGCAGAGTAAAATTGTCAGAGGTAGATCTTTGGTTTAGCAGCCGCAGATCTACGACCAAACGAATTCTGCCATCAGATTTTGGCAAGAAGCTAGCCGGAAAACCCCAATAGCTTTTCCCCCGCGAAATGACCCCTGATTCTAGCAACTTATTAATTTCCTCCTTGGCTCCCCCAAAAAGATGTGGGGCTATGCTTCTACTCCTTAATTGTATTGGCGTGCCACTAACTTCAACATGATACGGATAATTTTCCGCCAATTCGCATAAAATTTCTTCTTTTAAAGGACATTCTTCTCTCTCCCCTCCCCCCTCATCAATAGTGCAATCTTCACCCCCCTCCCAATAGTACAATCTTTACCTCCCCCTCCCCTATAGTTTCGTCACTACTGATTTGTGAATGAATAACAAAGTCGCTCCTGCAGCTGTCGAAATAAGCCCCATCCCTCTTTTTCCTGTACCTTGCACAGATAAAACGCCATCTAGTGAGCTGTTCATTTTTGAAATTTAAATTAAGGTGCTTCATAGAGATTTAGGATTAAGACTTGGTATTTCCTAATTAAATCGTTAACTAATTCATATTCGCTAAAGGGGTAAATATTTAAAGAAAATGCGGGTTAGTGGAAAAGATAGAATTTCGTATATGCTTAGAAAAGTCAAAAGCCTCATTACTAAGGGAAATACTGCGTTTTGTCTTTGGGTCTAATAAATAATGGCATTTAAAATCGATAGTGAAACCGTGAGTTTTTAGAAAAGGCATGCCTAGAACGTTAAATTTAATTTCTGCAGCGTAAGCGTGTACGTCATAAAGTCTGTCCAGTCCCAAGTCAATTTTAATTACCCTTTTATTATAAATATTTATACAGCCTCCATTTTCGGCCCTGGCAGTGCCAATAACGGAACCCCCCCCCCTATCTAATTCAGACGCTATCACCAGGTCGAGGCAACTTCCAGAGTCTAGTAAATAGGATTCATTGTTAGTTTTATCCGAAACATAATATAATTTATCAAAAATCACATCTTTAACTGCTGCAACGATTTTAGTCGAGTTGCCAGAAACTCCCACTACAGTATTACCAGATAAGTCACATGCATTATTTCTTAAATTTAATGATCCTTCAAACTCATCCGAAGGAGGAAAACCTCCTTCATCCCTAAAACTAATACAATTCATTTTCAGGAAGGGGGTTTCGCCCCTTTCATTATTAACAAGTTCATTTTTATCATTATTTTTATTAATAAATATGGAGTCAC
>JABUQX010123399.1:12500-15385 GCA_015478945.1 Trachelipus rathkii
AACTTGGAATATAATCTATGTATGGGGTTAAGCTCGAAACAGGCGAAATTTCAAGTTTCTAGGATGTATATAAGGGGTACCTCCTTCCGAGAGCGAAGTAGAAATATAACGCTACGCCCTTGTTGCTGCTTCCTTTTCTGAGTAAAGATTAGGCTTAACGATTTCCAATCGAGCAGGTGGACCACAGACGAGTTTTGGTGACCGTAGGTCACCCCTAAGGGGGTGCTGCCCCCTTAGCGCCAAGGTCAAATACGTCCTGAAAACCATGTTAGGCTTAACGTATTGGGCTAAAATTTGGATGTGAGCTATATGATGACGTAATCTCGTCGGAGACGAGATTACGTTCCCTCTGCGTCCCCCCGTAAGGGGGGACGCTGCCCCCTAAATATTAAAATGATCGTAGAAGACTGATACTTGGAGAAAGGGGTCAGATTCGGAGTTCTAGCTGGAGTTGGAGTTGGATTTGGATTCGGAGTCCAGGGACCCCCGGAGGGGTGTCCCCTCCTGAAAAAGAAGAAGAAATGCATGGAATGCAACACAGAGGAAGAAAAGAAGAAGAAAGGAAGAAGGACTAAAGGAGGAAGGAAGAAGAATGAGGAAGGAGGAGTCTGAGAAGGATTCAGAGTCAGAGGAGTCGGAATCAGTACCAGCTCCGGTGCTGGAGCCGGTGCGGTGCTGAGTTAATAAACATTCGTATAACAACAATGTTGGTGTCTTTATATAGGTTAATGGGTCTGTAGATTTCGAAAATAATGGTTTCAGAATCATCAAGAAAAAAAAAATAAGTAAATAAATAAATAAATAAATAAAATTTCTTATTCTTTTTGTTTATATCTTACAAATTTACGTTTTTACATACCCTAAATCAGTAAATCAGTAAATCAAACCCCCCAACCTACCCTCCTGTCTAGTCGTGATCTATTGATCTATTGATTCAAGTCATATTTTTTTTACTAAAATTGTAACGTTTTACATACCCTAAAGCAGTAAATCAGTAAATCAGTAAATCAAACAACTATCCTGCCACCCTCCTGTCCATCCTTGATCTATTGATCTATTGATCTATTGTTTCATGTCACATTTCGAGTATCACTATGGATAAACATAACATAAATTTAAGTTCTTTATACAAAGATCAATCAACATATGTGGACGTACCAAAGTTTCCACATTAATAAAGCTAACATAGCATCATCTGAACTAAGAATATAACCCACACCGGCATACCTGACACACCTTAAACAAGAATAAACGGTTAACGTTAACAAAGTTCCATACTTAACAACAGTAAAAGTAACTAACAATTCATACAAAAACGTAACTTATTCACACCTTGACAAGCATGTCTTTAACATAACAATGTTAATTTTACATTAACATGGTAATATTTAACAAAAATTTACCATGTGTAATTATCATACAGAGTAGCGAAAGTATGCTAACGTAACAAAGTTTTCAAAACATTAATAAAAGCCAACATAGCAACACCTGAACTAAGAATATAATGTACAAAGGCAACCCTGACACATCTT
Organism: Trachelipus rathkii; assembly: GCA_015478945.1. Taxonomy (NCBI): domain Eukaryota; kingdom Metazoa; phylum Arthropoda; class Malacostraca; order Isopoda; family Trachelipodidae; genus Trachelipus; species Trachelipus rathkii. Next base: position 14,033 of record JABUQX010123399.1, read on the forward strand.
AAGCAAGAATAAGCAGCTAACATTACAAAGGTCCAAACTTATCAACAGTAAAAGTAACTAACAAGACATACAAAAACATAATCCATTCGTACTTTATCAAACATATCATCAACATGACAATGTTAATTTTACATTAAGATAGTAATATTTTCCAAAAATTTATCATAACTTTACCTAACCATCATAATACCTAACGGGTAAAGACAAACAAAGTAAAGTTTTTACTCTCTGTAAAGCTAAACTATGAACATAACATACTTAACACACAACAACCAGACGAATAAACAGCTATCATTAACAACTTAGTCAATAAAACGAACATACGAGGGAAGTAAAACAAGTTTTCCTTTTTTTATAACATATAATTTTCATTGAAAAGAAGGCGTTATATAAAATTAATAAATAAATATTAAATACATAAAAAAAATAAGTTTATCTTTAAATAAATTAATTCATCTAATCAGAGAACATAGGAATTCAAGTTGGTAAGTTCTATAATATCTCTCTAAGATTCAACAACCCTTTGAAAGGGATGTAAGTATAATGCCCTTCAGCAACACTAAACCATTTTTCGGCGTATGTCGATTCAGCAGTACTCATTCTCTCATACAAGAGAGAAGTAAACTCATCCAAGCTGATAGTTATTAATGCACTCCTGTATACTGCATTATACGGGAAACCATATGTTTTGGCGTAAATATCATAGATTACACCATGTGCTAAATGTATTAAGTCCTCAAGTATGTCAACATCGTTAAGGTGCGATGTTAATGTCGTTTTTATTTTAAAGCAATGCTGTAATTTTTCAGATGGTTCGAACTGTGAACCTATACACCGTACGCATGAGGTCCACACAATCGATGGGTTCCAGTAGTTGCGTACATCAAGGGTTTTAATATCGTCACACGGCGAGAACACAACGTCTTTCTATTATAAACCTCTCACCTGAGTCACCTCTGATAGTATAGCAAAATGTGCCATTTGCTTCATGTTGGGTGGGCCAAAGATGTAACACGGTATACATGATATGTATAAATTTGTTTCATTGAATAAAGTTCCCATAAGCTTTTGCTTTAAAAATCCCTCCCATTCTATACAACATGTAAGTCGTGACGGGCCATTTGAACCAATATAATATATTATAAATATATATTATATATATATATATTTATATATATATATTATATATATATATATATTATATATATATAATATATATATAATATATATATGTATATATATATATATATATATATATATATATATATATATATATATTATTATATATATATAATATATATTAATATATATATATATATATATATATATATATATTATAAAAATTCCCCCCTT
>JABUQX010123400.1:0-5000 GCA_015478945.1 Trachelipus rathkii
CATTGTACTTCGTTCAGCTCAGATTTATTCATTACATTTTAATTCATTAGGTGTTCAATTGTTTTCGCATTTATCCATTAGAAACACTTTTCCATGTTTTCGTGCGCCACTTCACTCGTTGAAAAGAGGCTTTGAACTTAGTGAGAAAAAGACTTTCTAAGTTTCTGTGTAGCTACTTTCTTAGATCTGCGATTCAAGCTAATTTTTCAACATGAATCAGATGAATCAGTAAAAAATATGGTCGTTGAGGCATGGAAAGAAATGCATGAAAATTTAGCTCCTGACTCTTCTGCTGACGATGATTTACGTAGTGGGGAAAGTGAAGCTGAAGGTTCCATTTTCACTTCTTTAATGGATTGTTTTAAAGAAATTGTGGCATCAAAATCGTCATACAGAAAAGAAAGTGAGAGTGAAAAAGAAAGTCCCATTCTTCTGACGATGTGATTATTGTACATAAAAGTAAAAGGCTACATACGGAATTACATCAAGAAATAAACAAATATATAAGTTTGCCTACTTTGACCAGTGAAGACAATGATATTCCTTTCAATTGGTGGAAAAACACTGGAAATAGTTTTATGAATTTGAAAAACTAGCAATAAAATACCTTTCAGCTCCACCGTCATCAGTCGAAAGTGAAAGAATATTTAGAACAAGAGGAAATATTTATGAAGCCACAAGAAATAGGTTATCCCCTGAAAATGGAGAACTGCTAATGTTCTGTCATTTTAACCTTATAGTATAGCTTATTCAAATGAAGTTTAGTTTAATATCTTTAACTACGAAACTTTTTCAATTTTCATTTAATTATTTTTAATATGTGAATGGTTTGCTATAGGTAAGAAATAGTTATTTACTTTTTGTTTTATTACTTTAATAATAATAATAATAACACTGGTAAACATGAAATTTCTTGGACGGGGTTTTGCAATTGATTATTGATGTGCTGATTCTAAAAATGTAATCGGTTTTTGCATATCACATCGCATTTGTGAGATATTGTGTGTAACACAGATTTGTAAAATTTTATGATTTTTACCTTTTCAAGAGGGTCTATCACAATTATTGGGATATATATATATATATATATATATATATATATATATATATATATATAACTATATATATATATATATAAATGCAACTTAACCATATATATATATATATATATATATATATATATATATATATATATATATATATATCTTTATCTTTCTCTATATTGGATATATGAAGGGAGAGAAACAAATCGCAATGATATGATACATGTCTTTGATAGATATATGTTAAACATATAATACAACTATGAATAAAGAGTAATATGGGACAACAATGAATGTAATAGAAGGAATGGGTTTAGTTAATGTAAACATACCTACGATGGTAGTAACTTTCTCTTCGTAAACGATCTACTGTGCATAGCGTCTGGAATATCCCTCATCAAGCTCCAACAATAGTCGGCCATCATATTGATATCCCACTTGTCCTGGTAACGTCCTTCCATGAACTTTAGATCTTGATGGAAGCGTTCACCTGCTCATCACTAACATCGCCTAGGTTATCCGGAAATTTTCTTAGGTGAGAATGTAAGTAGTGCAACTTTATGCTCATTCTACATCCATGAGAATGAAAACTGTCTAGCAGTTCCTGTACAATGTTGGTGGTTCTCGGCTTTCCTGTTCCCCAGAAAATTCTGTGCTACATCTGAAAAAGAAATCCACGCTCTTGCCTCTAACACAGTCATTGTAGCAAAGGCAGCATCACGGAGGAGTGTCCGTATTTGTGGGCCATCAAATATCCCAGCTTTTTTCTTCTCGTCACTCGTTGAGCATATATAGCGGAAGCATTCACCATCATGGTCAAGGGCCTTCACAAATTGTTTCATCAAACCAAGTTTTATGTGTAGTGGAGGTAAGATGATGTTTTCTCTCTATACAAGTGGTTCACGTACGATGTTCCTGTCACCTGGCGTCAAGGTTTCCCTCGGTGGCCATTCTCCTTTGGTCCAGTGATCCTTTGCTGCCCGTCTGTCCCAATAGCACAGGAAGCAGGTATATTTGGTGAAACCTGCTTGCTGACCGAGCAAAATGTTTACCATTTTAAGGTCAACGCATATTTAACCCATGTACCTGATATTGTAGCCTCTCCAAACTGTCTTGATTTTTGCATACTCCTCTCTCATCCGTACCGAATACCCTACTGGAACCGAAGCATACCTGTTGCCGTTGTGTAACAACACACACTTTAAACTGCTCTTGGAAGTGTCAATAACACTCACCTACATCGTATGCTGGGAGTCCCATAGCGAAGTAGTAGGCCTGCCACTTCACTGCAATACACAAGGTTACCATCTGACTGGAAGAGCCTACGCAGCTCTGCTTCTCTGTTACGATAAAATGTTACTCTTGTGCCATGGTCCAGTAGTCATTTTTCATGCAACCTCGAAGCCAACAGCTCAGGACAACTTCGGAAAATACAACTCTCATACAAGATCGTTCAGTTCACCCTGGGTGAACAATGACGGACCATCCGACTGTATTTCAGATGGATGATAGACATCATCAGGTCATTGGCATCACCATGTAGACGTACTAAAGTTACCACATGCTTCCCGAATTATCGACCGCAGTAAACTTGCTACTACTGTAGATATATGCGGAAGAACGTATATACAGCCTACGTAGTGCGCACATGAATTTTGTCATTCCTAGGGAATATGTGCAAAAATAGGGATCCATGATTGCACGAAAACGGGATGTGATACAGCAAATCGAGAATATATATGGAATCAGCACCTCCGAATTACTATATATCTGCTACAAAAAGTCCATCCAAGAAAAATTTCACCTTTTTTTTGTTGACCAGTGTAAGTTTTTTATTTTTCCCTAAATGGATGACCGAACTTTAAAATAACTATTCGGCCGAATAGCGAAGTGATTATTCGGCCGAATATTCGGTATTCGGCCGAATACTTTTAGCCGAATATTCGGTATTCGGCTTTTTCACTATTCGGCACATCTCTAATATATATATATATATATATATATATATATATATATATATATATATATATATATATATATATATATATATATATATATATCTCACACACATCACTCCTTACCTGCACCACTATATAGCCTTATATATATATATCTCTATATACCCACCTTATCTCCCCAAGACTGGGGTTAAGGTGCTTAGCATGCACTAGAAACAGAATAGTAGAAGAATACAACGCAAGTCGAAAAGAAAGCCCAGCCTTACCGCTCCCTTTATACCTTTTAGTGAAAACTCATCGTAGTCATAAAATCCACCCTAGAGCTTCACGGGAACACGAGTTCACGACAGACCCTCACTATGGCATATCGCCAATGTAGGGATCTTCTCTTGGCCCAGGTGGGCCACAACTATACCCCCTCACAAAACCCAGCCATTCACTCCTATTATGCACCTTTCTTCTCGCCTCTGCCAAACTCACATTTCTCTCCTAAAGGCATTCCTTTACTGACTCAATCCACTTTTTCTTTGGTCTCCTAACCGGTCGATTCCCAGCACACTCACCATTATACATCTGCTTAACCAACCGACTACCATCCCTCCTTTCTACATGACCAAACCATCTTAATGTACTTTCATTTATTCTCTCATTTACCTTTTTCTTCACATCACACACTCTCCATTTTAATCAATTCTTCTCACACCTAATACGCCCCTAAGATTGTCCATTTGAACACATTGTACTGTAGATCTATACCTTTTATTCCATACCATAGTCTCACTACTATACATTAACACAGGTAACAACATACCCTCGTGTAAAACTATAGAGCACTCAAGACTTGGTCCCTTTACATCTTGATATATATTCTTTCCGCTTTCTTTCTTTATCTACCTTATTTTCCCAAGATTGGGAGTAAGGAGCGCTACAAGCATCGGAAAAGAAAAGCAGTAGGAGAGTATGACAAATGTCGAAATCTGTACCATTAATTAGTGAAAGCTCGTCACAGACAGAAAATCCACCCTAAAGCTTCATGGGACCGCGACGGACCCTCACTATGGTAAATCGTCAATGTAAGGGTTCATCCCTTGGCCCAGGTGGGCCACAACCATGCCCCCATACAAAACCCCGCCATTCTCTCCTATCATGCACCTTTATTCTCGCCTCTGCCAAACTCACATTTCTCTCCTTCAGACATTCGTTCACCGACTCAATCCACTTTCTCTTCGGTCTCCCAGCCGGTCGGTTCCCAACACACTCTCCACTATACATCCGCTTAACCAACCGACTATCATTCATTCTTTCCACGTGACCAAACCATTTCAACATACTTTCATTTATTCTCTCATTCCCCTTTCTTCCGCACCACGCTCTCTAATGTTCATTCCTCATTTTTATTCTTCTCCCACACCTAGCACCTGCCCCTAAGATTGTCCATCTGAACACATTGAACTTTAGATCTATATTTCTTATTCCAGACCATAGTCTCACTACCATACAATAACACAGGTAACAACATACCCTCATGTAAGACTCAAGCGCACTCAAGACTTAGTCCCTTTACATTCACCAACGATTTAATTGCACCAGCAACCTTCCTGCCATTCACAACTTTCCTACTACACTCTGCATCATCCGTTCCCTTCTCATCCAACACATACCCTAAATATTTAAACTCAGACACTTGTTCCAGCTGCTCACCATCTAACATAACTTCACACTGAGGACTGTCCTCACTCACAACCATAACCTTACTCTTATCTACGTTTACTTTCAAACCCCTCCTTTTACATACCCTGCCAAATATCTCTACCAATCTTCTCAAACTCTCTTCAGATTCGCCACACAGAACCAAATCATCCTCATATAATAGGTAGGGCACTCATATAATAGGTAGGGCACCCTCCACTCATCTCCATTCTCCATCATTCTAACACCATTTCCCGCCACCCCCACCTAATTCTTTCATAACCCCATCCATATACAAATTGAATAACCA